>APFE030473546.1:155545-193279 GCA_000404065.3 Pinus taeda | reverse complement strand
TTTTCACCATGGAAGGACGTTTTTCAATGTATTTTTGCCTATCTTAAATAGGTATGAGTAATGTGTCGTTTTTGTGCAGGACAAAGAGATTTTCAGGGAAACTTGTCATTTTTCACGAACCAAACATCAGAGTCATCTTTTAGCTCTTTTCTGACTCCCAAAAAATGAAAAGATTGCCAAGCGTTTCTTTTACACTCGTTAAAACAGAATTAAAAGACAGTCCCCTTATAGCCCTTTTCTGACCGTAAAAACAGGAAAAGATTGTCGGGTTTTTGTCATTTCAAACTCGATACTGGAAATAAAACAACGTGTTTTTGATCGCTTTTTACTTTTCAGGTCAAAGACACTAACCATGAAAGTACTCCTTGGTCACAAGATCAAGTAGTTCTCCTAGGTATTATTTTATACTTTTTCGGACTTAGGAGACACAAATTTACGAAAAAGTCCAATCTGGAGTCTCCTTAAGTTTTTCAGACTCTCTAAACATGAAAAACGTCGAGTCTCTCCTATACTGGACTCGTTAAAATTTCACAGTAAAGGACCTGTTCTATTACAAATAGGAACAAACACTCCTTCTTAGGGTTCGAATCAAAAACTAAGTTGGACTCATCCGAAGGATGAGCTTATAATCAAGCATATGTTATCCTCTTCAAGCTTGTAAAAAATAAAGAGGTACTTGCCAGAAATGGTGGGGGAAAAAAGAGAAGAATGAGCCTATTTGATATCCTTTTGTCTCAAAAAGAAACCTTGCTACCACTCTTGAACACAACACTTTTAGTCACCTGGGTTGGGAAATCCTTTGTCTCATAGTTGATCAAACCTCATTGACATTCTTCAGCTGGGTTCCAGGGATTAACTTTGAGTCATTCATCACCAAGCCATCCATTGTGTCGTTATGTGTTTAAGAGGTCTGTAAACAAAACATTCAACTACAAAATACCTGTCATCCATTTTATCATCCTTGAGTCAGTCCTTACAGCAACATTTCTTCAACTTGAACTATGATTTCGTGTTGTGGGCTTGCCTGCGACGAGTCGCTTTCTATCACATCAAGCACATTATCTAGAGAGTTCGACTTAGAAATCGCCAGTGCCTTCGAGGTCTGCATGCATCAATGCAGGTTTCTCGCCTTCGACTGTCATTTTCATTCCATTGACTTGCGATCGAAGGATTCCATGAAAATGTTTGATCATCGACATTTCATTCACATCTCATGGATTCCTGCTGGTATTTGAGAACGCATTGACATCACGGTGGTCTCTCTCATGCTTGTTAACGTTTCATTATTGATGTAATCAAGTGGTTTCCTACATGTTTCGACATCGACTCATTTATTCGCATGGCTAGAATCATACCAATTCGGGAAGTAGAGATGAAGACCCTGGATCTAGTTTCCACCATCCAGGCTGCGAGGAGTTTTGTATTCATTATATTGAAGACCAATTATAAACAGATGGTTGCGTCCATACTGTGTCTACATGAGTCTATGATTATGATGTACTATGAAATCATTCCTGTATCAGAGTAGTAGTTTGTCTTTTAGTTAAAGTTTTTGATCTGAGTATGGGAATTCCTACCTCAGCGATGATATAATCTTATACATGTATTTTGTGTTGAAAATTGTAGGTTCTGACCAGGCTCTCCATGAGATAATCCTTGAAATGATAAAGTACTTCAGCCTTTCTAGATGATATAAAACCCTTATCTATTACAGGCTTCGCACTTTAGGGGGAAATCTGTTACACTGAAATTTGTCACCATGACTATCTGCAGTTAATATGGCTACATCAACAGTCATATTATCCTCCTTGGCAAGCCTTATACCTCTGCTCTCCATGTCATACTTCAAGAAAGAGAGAAAGTCATTAAAAACATGTTTATCTCTGGGTATGCAGGTTCTCTCTACCTTGCCTGTGTGTACGCATCCCAAGCTCATTTTACCTGCGTACTTGTATGCTCTGTAAGTCAAGGGATGGGTGCGTACTCCTGTAAAGGTCAAAAGGCGCGAGTTTCATCTTAAAAAAGTTACTTGTGGTCATTTCTAGAGCATTCTAGAAGGTTGTTTGACGTGTATTGAGCGCCTCCAGATGGTTCATGCATCCCTATGAAAGAGGAACTTATCCCATCAAGAGAGGAGCTACCCATCCAAAAGAGGGAATATCCCATTGATGTTGGAACTGAATAACTTCCTCTAGAACACTATAAATACAGGCCTTGGGCCAGAGGAGGGGGAGGTTGAAAGTTGAACATTCCAAAAGGGTAAATGCTGCTGGAATTAGGACTTCCATTGTTGACTTGTGAGGAGAGATCACTATCCTTTCTTGTTGCCATATTGGGAGTGGGTGAGCTTGTCAAAGTAGAGGAAATCTCTTGTTGGACCCTGGGAGGAGCTTGCACAACACCAAGGCTCAGGTTGTAATGGTTCCTTTTTTGTTTCCTTAATACAAATAAGTCCATTCTTCTCAATGATTTGTTGTTAATGAATTATTTCATGTACTCCTTGGTCTATGTGATGAATATGCTTTGTTTTATGAAATATTCAGGTGTTATGTAATCGTTTGCTTTGTTAGTGTATGCAGGTCTTAAGTGAAGGAGGAGCTCATCTGGATCAGCAAGGCTGGACTGCTACAACAAGCGTTGGACCTAAGGTAAGATCGGAAAACACTTGGTTTCTCATAGAATAATGTATGTTTAGAGAAGGATTGCTCTTGTTTGGTTTGTTTGTCACTAGAGAGTCTTAGACTCCTAGGGAGGCTAGGTTTGTCTGCAAAAATAACTCTTTCCGCATGAAAGCTAGTCCTAACTTGGTCGATAAGTGTGGTTTGAATAAGGAATTGCATGCAGGGTCTTGGTTAGTGAAGTTGGCTATAGGTATAAAGAAGCGATTTCATCATTGGTAAGAGATTCTGCATTTGATTTAAATGGTATGCCTACAACATCACATTTGAATGTGTTACTGTTGGGATCATACAATATGTTGTTGGGCATGGATTGGTTGTATATACATAGAACCAAGGTTGACTACTATGATAAAGATATTGACTGTGTTTATGACAATGGAGAACCAAGAGTCTTGTAAGATAAGAAGAAAGCCACATCAGTTAGAATGGTGACAACTATGTAAGAAAAGCGTAGCTGTAGAAAAGGGTGAAAACTATTTGCAGTACAGATTTCTAGTGATAAGGGTAAGGAGGTTGAGGATATAGATGTGTTGAGTAGATACCCAGTGTCGCAGTAGTTTTAGGATGTATTTCCTAAGGACATTACAAAGATTCCCCCTCACGGGGAGGTATACGTTTCTATGGAGTTAGTGCCAAGGGTAGCTCCAACATCAAAAGCACCATACAGGATGAGCACACCTGAGTTGGTTGAGTTAAAGTTGCATTTGAAGGAAATGTTGAGCAAGGAATACATTAGGACTTGGCGCACACAATATTGTTTATGAGGAAGAAAGATGGTACTCCCATATTATGCATTGACTATAGGTAGTTGAACAAAGTGATTATCAAGAACATATATCCTTTGCCGAGGATTGATGACTTGTTTGATCAGCTGAAGGGAGAAACAATGTTCTTGATGATTGACTTGAGATCTAGATACCATTAGTTATGTATCAAAGAGGAGGACATTTACAAGACTGTGTTCATGAACATGCATGGGCATTATGAGTTTGTTTTTGTTCCATTTGGCTTAACTAATGCTCTAGGCTACATTCATGCGTTTGATGAATAGTTTGTTGCGTCCATATTTGGATAAGCTGTTATTGTGTTCATTGATGATATATTGGTGAGGAAGAGCATGTCGAGCATTTAACAGCAGTGTTGAGGTTGTTGAGAGAGAATCAGTTGTATGCTAAGCTCAACAAGTGTAGTTTCTTTCGGACTAAGGTGCACTACTTGGGACATGTTGTCTCCAAGGAGGGCATTGTTGTAGATCCATAGAATATAAGGGCCATCATGGAGTGGGTAGCTCCTAAGAGTGTGGATGATGTGAGATCTTTCATGGGTCTGGTAGGCTATTATAGGAGGTTCATTAGGAACTTCTCACAGATTTCTTATCCCATTACATAATTGCAGAGGAAAGGTAAGAAGTTTGAATGGACTAAGGAGTGTCAAGCTAGCTTTGAGTAGCATAAGAAGTTGTTGACGCATTCACCAGTACTAAGATTTCAGATCTAGACAAAGAGTTTATGGTATGCACATATGCTTGCAAGAGAGGGCTTGGTGGACTCCTTATGTAGGATGGACAGGTGGTATGATATGAGTCCCAGAAACTAAACGAGCATGAGAAGAACTACCTAACACATGATCTTGAGTTGGAAGTGATTATACATGCACTGATGATGTGGAGGCACTATCTTCTTAGCAGGTGGTTTGTGCTTATGACTGATAAAATTGGGTTGAGATACTTGTTACACCAGCCGAATATGAATGTCAAGTAGGCTAGATGGTTGGCCTTTTTAACGAGTTTGATTTTGAGATCAGGTACATCAAAGGTAAAGAGAATAGGGTGGTATATTCTCTCAGTAGACAGGTACAAGTACATCATTTGGCAACTGTGAGCTCCTATGGGACATACTTACATGATAGGATCTTGCGGGCATGATAATAGGATTTCATGTATATGGATATTGTGCACAATTTGCAACAGGGTGATGATACAAGTACAGATGCACAGGGCATGGATTATTTTCTTACAAAATATAGATTGGTTAGGTTCCAAGACATGATATATGTACCAGATAACAGTGAGCTCAAGAAGGTGATCTTGAGGCAATTTCATGCAAAACCATATTCAGGTCACCCACATTATCAGAAGACACTGACAATAGTGAAGAAATATTATTATTGCCCAAATTTGAAGAGGGATGTAGCAGAGTTTGTGGCTATATGTTTTGACTGTTAGTGAATGAAGGCAAAGTGTAAACATCCAGGTGGACTGCTACAACCGATTGTGATTCCACAATGAAAATGGGAGGTCATTTCCATGGACTTCATCACAGGTTTTCCAAAGATAGTGAAGAAACATGATTCCATCATGGTCATTGTGGAAATATTGACAAAGGTTGCACACTTCTAGTGAGATCTATGTTTTCAGCTAGTGATGTAGCACAAGTATTCATACGAGATGTGGTTAGCCTACATGGTGTTCCAAGGAATATTGTGTTAGACAGGGATGCAAAGTTCACTTCCAAGTTTTGGAAGGAGTTATTTGTAGGTTTGGGCACAGAGTTTGCCTTCAGCACAACTTATCATTTGTAGACAGATGGGAAGATAGAGAGGGTCAATAGGATATTAGAGGACATGTTGACAATGTACGTGATGCATCAACAGAGGAAGTGGGAAGAGTATCTCCCTTTGGTAGATTTCACATATAAAAATAGTTATCAGGGATCATTAAGGATGAGTCCATTCAAGGAATTGTATGGGTAGAGTTGTAACACTCCCATTAGTTGGAGTGATTCAGTTAGCAAGATATTTATTGGACTAGATATGTTAGCAGACATGGAACATGAAATGTAGGTGATCAAGAAAAATCTTAAGGTAGCATATAGGATAGGAAAAAAAATCTACGTTGACAGGAACAGGTTGTTCAAGGAGTTGCAGGTTGGGGAACAAGTGTACTTTCACATCAAAATAAAAAAGAACTCCTTGCAGATTGGCTCATGTTCCAAGATGGCACCACAGTTTTGTTGACCCTTCAATATCATTGAGAGGATTGGGCTAGTAGAATATCGACTTGCACTACCTACAACACTGAAAGTCCATGATGTTTTCCATGTATCATTTCTTATGAATTATGTTAAATATGGTGATCTTGTGATTGATTGGTCTATATTCCAGGTGGAACCAGATGGAGAATGCTAGCTGGAGCCTCAGTGTATATTGCAGAAAAAGGTGATCATGCTTTGGAACTAAGAAATCGAGCAAGTTAAAGTGCAATGGAATCACTTTGGGCCTGATGAAGCTACATGGCAGATGGCAGATCAGATGCTGGTGATGTATCCTTCATGGTTTTCCGGTTGAGGCAAAGAAACTTGATATGGTGGTTTGGTATTTTATTATGGTGGTTTGGTATTTTCTTTATGGCGGTTTGGTATTTTCTTTTTGATGGTTTGGTATTTGCTTTATGGTGGTTTTGTATATGATATATGATGTTTTGATATATGCTTTGATATATGATTTGGCATATGCTTTGATATCTATATTTTGATGAAATTGCTATATGTACACCCATGTATGGATGTAAATATCGTAATGAGCTATGTTATAAGGCTCCACTATGAGGTATGGGTGTCATGTTATTATGCTATCATGTGGTTATGTTATCATGATGCTATTATGTTATATGAGTTGGCACTCAGCATGACGATCATTATACATACCGTAATGAGCTGGGTTATAAAGCTCCACTATGCGGCATGCTGTCATGTCGTTTTTCTCTTGAGCAAATCTTTCATTGTACATACTACATCGAGCTGTGTTATAAAGCTCCATGAGCAGTATGTATTATTTAAATAGGTTTTTGAGGTATAGGTGTGATTGAACACTGAGGATGGTGTCCCCCAAGGGGGAGGGTTTTGCAACAACCCAGGTGAAAATTTCATGTAATAAAAGTTAAAAACGATAACCATGGATGAATAGGATGCTTATTCCAAGCTGAATGTTGAGCAAGACATCCTAGGGGGTGTTCATTTGATAGTTTATAGCTAAGGAAATTGGAAAAGGCAATGGCTAAGGCTTTGGAAAGGCAAAATGGCATTTTTGGCACAATTATTTATGAAAATAATGGAAATTTGGAGAAAAGGGGGGTTAAAGGTCACAGGTTAAATGTGAGGAGGAAAATGAAGGATAATAATGGAAAATGATTAAAATAGAGGCCTCATTCATAAAAAGGATTCTAAGGATTAGTTGGTAGCCTTTTGTTAGTTTAGCTTTGGATCTCTTTCATTATTCTCTCTCTCTCATACTCTTGGATACTCAGAGTTTTCTTAGAGCACTTTTGCATTGGATCAAGAAAGGAAAAGAAGGAAAGAGGAAGCAAGGATCAAGCAGGGAAAGGTAGGATCAAGCAACTACATTGGGCTTCATTGCAGGTATTGACTTGCATGTGTATTTTCCTTACTATATTTGGCATGCATGGTATTTCATGTGGTTCTTTTCTATCATAGCATGGGTTTTTCCAAGTGTAACAATATTTTTAGCATAGCCTTATCATTTTTGGATAACCATGGTGTGATGGGGTTCTCATGTTTTGGTTGAGCTAGATTGTCGGATGGATTCGAAGCTGAGTGGGGTGGATATCTGATTGACTGAGAACATGGCCTAGTGGTCCTTGAATCAGACTATGGATTACCATAAAGCCATGAGCCTAGTGACCCCTCAGCCAAAATGTGGGATGTGGTAAACCCAAGATTGTGTTGCCTCAGTGGGCCTAGGAAGCCTTGCTAGTGAATGGCAGGATATACGATAAATACAAGAGGTGGTTTGCTCTCCATTGGGCCTAGTATTCCCAAGTTTGGGATATATCGTAATTCTAGAGAGTGGATCTCAGTTTAGGGCCTAGTGATCCTGGTTTGTATTGCGGCAACGTTGGAGAGACTAGAAGACAGGAAAATTCCTCACGGTGTAGGTGGAGAAATCCAGTGGCATCCATGCTTGTTTGGGTTAGTGATCGGGCGAAGATCATGATAAATTCTATTATGATGTTTTCATTGTGTTTGCCTAGTGATGTAGGATGGATTACGGTAAAGCCTGGTTTCTATTGATGAGGGTTAGGTGGTTTAGCCTTGGTATGCCCTAGTTGAGTTATTTTGGTTTGAGTCCCACATTCATGCATGGAATTTGACATGGGGGTGAATGGCTAAAGAGAGATTTCGCTCAGCCATTCTATGGTCAGGTGGAATGTTGTAGTCCCATCTCTGTTTGGTTTATTGCATTCAGTAATGGAAATTCATTCCCTTGATTTCTTTGCGCAAATGTACTAATGTATATATGTATTTTCATGGCTGATATTTTTATTATATTTCTGTTCTTATTATGATGGTTATATGCACATTTTATGAAAACAACTATGTATGGATCTCAACATGTTTTTACTTGTATATGAATGGATAATGTGTTTATGACCCAATAGAGGATAATGCAGCAAATGGAATAAGGTAACAATGGTTCACAGTGATTCTCGGATAAGTATGAGATACCTAAACCTAATTCGATTGTTTACAGTTGTAGGTTACATGTTGATGATATGTTTGACGAAATACCTATCATTGCTAGATGGGGCCTAGTTGAGGTCTTATTGAGGTTATTGATTTTGCATCATTTCCCCCTTGTACTATACTTGATTATGAGATTTCATTCTTGTTGAACAGGTAAATCCCCTCTGCGGACAAAGGCGATCCCACTCGCCCAAATGGGGTCTAGCAACAATCAAACAATGCTAACACGCAGGTTCCTAATTGCAAATCAAAGATCAATGACGAGGGCCTACTTGGATTCCAACGCTAATACTTGTAGAAGAGTCGTCGCTCCCATTCCTTTGCTTCGGCTGGTCACAATCCCCACGATCCTCGTGAATGGACACCTGCACATGCAAAGAACGACACAAATACAAGCATAAAATCCAATAGATGCAACTATATATCGGTCAGAAAGGATATAACTCAATCATCATTATAAAGACAATAAGAGTGGAACCATAATGATAGTCGTCTATTAATGAATAATAGGCAGAGAAAGATGCAACCAAGGTTCTGACGTTGAACCTATTCTCTGGCTGGGCGAGCAGCTATGTATGCCTTGCAATAAACCTTCTCTCTCTCAGGATTCCGGCAGCATAACCTCCCTATGCTTCAAAACTCTTACTATCACTCTAGCATTACTCCAGAACTCACAAAGACTAGCTTGTCTAATGCATGAGGACATAATTTTATAAATGGAGAAGGGAGGAAGGTTCAATGTACCAAGACACCCATTGTGGATCGACATTATCTCTGAAAAGCTACTGAGGATAGGTGTCAAGGATAGATGATGACTCTCGACCTCTATCAGATGGATTTTTCCCTCAACCGACTTCATGATATGAAAGGAAAAAACATATGGGTGCGCGTTGGCCAAAAATCATTACCAAATTTAGTTGGCGCGAGTGTTGTTCTAGGATAGAGTGCCAATGGGCGCACCCCTTTTTGAGGATCTCAGTTATTGGCGCGGATAAGACACTGTGTACCTGTGCCAATGGAAAAAGGGCAATTTTCAGGGATAATTTGCAGAAGGTGTCTTCAGGGAACATGAAGTACATACTCAGGGGAACATGATGCAAGTGTTTTTAGGCTATGTCACTACTCACAGGTCCCGGAATGTATCCTCCAATGTACGACAACAGGGGTAACAGGGACGGTGACCAATGGTGACAAATTACTGTGTAACAAGGACATAGAACCTCATTTATATCATCATGGACTTGTGAGGATTCTAATTGAAGATCAATTGAAGAAAAAGAAAGATACTTGGGAATGGTTTCTAGTAAGAAACTACTTTCAAGAGCCATCTGAGGCACCTGAAAGCAGTACACCAAAGGCACCAAGAAGGAGTAGAAGAAAAGGAAAAAGTGCCAGAATCCAAGACTCTCCTATTGGCAAAACTAAAGATGTTGGTCAAAAAGAGAAGGAGGAAAGAACTAAGGACAGAAAATAGAGAAAATTGAAGGGAAAAAGGAACATACTAGATGTCTACCAATTACCATAGCCATCTATAGAGGAAGACTATCAATTGTTATCTAAGAGACTAGTGCATTTTCGAAAGCAAGCTACCACAGCTAAGAAGAAAGAAAAAGGAAAACAAAGCATGGAAGAAGAGAGTACTAGCCCACAGTATCTAAGAAGAAGCGGCACGCTTAGAGGAAAGTGGAGGAAAACACAAGTAAAAGGACCCCACTTCATCGACTTGGGTGGGGAAACACCCAAGAAACCTCCACCTAGCCGTAGTCCACCTCGTCCTCTGCCAAATATTAAAACCAGCCCTCGAGATGTTGACGTAAGCCCTTGTCGGCTAGAATTAGAAGACAATCCTCCTCTTCAACAAGAATTTTAAGTTTTCCCAAGGAAAACACTTGAAATATATCCAATACAGCAAGAGGTGTATGATTACCTTGAATCCTTAGAGAAGATAGCTGCAGTCCCGAGAACATCATCCACTTAGCCTCACATAACACAAGATGCACAAGTCCAATCCTCGAAACAAGAAGTGTTTGAACTGGAGGTTTAAAACAGGCACATTAAACAAGGAAATGAAGCATTAAAAGAGCAAAGCAAAGTGGACAAAATCATTCATGATAATACTATGCTACATATGGGACTATGGCAGAAAAAATAACAAGAAATTAAAGAAAAAGTGCAGAAAGTTGAGTAGGGAATTAATCAATCTTAATTCAGATGTTTGATAACAAAATCCAAGATGGTGGTAGCACCAAGAAAGAAGAAAAGAGGACTGGATGTACTAGCAGAGGCTTCAGAATACATAGATTAAAGGGGGATGACTGAAATTTTGGTTGCATGAGGACATGCAACACCTTCACAATGGGGGTATGTTGAGTCCAAAACTTACATCTCCCCTATATACCTTTTTAGAATTTTTTTTTCCAGTTACCTGAACCTCCAAGCTATCAAACCATTGCATATAAGTTAAAAAAGAGCATATAAATGGTTTCATAACTATGTCTTGTGACTGTTGTTTGATTTAGATTTTTTCTCAATCAGCTACGGAATCTTGTAACTTTCCACAATCAGCTCAACTTTCTGCAACCTTTTTGTTGAATTCTATGTTATAGGTGTCTACTGGAGAATCCGACCACATGGGCAAGCTGCAAATGATGTGGACATGGAACGTGTCCCCTTGGTTCAGCTGAATCACTCACAGAAGACCGTGGTCAAAGCCAGTGAAGTGGTGGTCAACCTAAAGAGTTTTATGGTGGCATGACTCTATTTTTCATCACGAGGAGAATTGCATGGAAAGTTCCCAAATACCAGGAGGTGTGCTAACACCTGTGGACTACTCTGTGAACCAAATCTAATAGCCACCCTCCTTGGATTTAATTCTCATGGCTACCATACTGCTAGATTTCTGGACATAGTCATTTACATGTCTGTTTACCAGCGCAGATCTTAGGAATTAGTTATGTCATTTCCTATTATAAATAAAGCATCCTCGTATGCATAAAAACTAGTTTTTGGTATGTAATCTTGACTTCTTTACGAGCCATTATGCCATAACTTAATCCTTATGTTATGACTGTATTTCAATATATGAGAAGACATTGTTTTTAAGTTCAATCCATGATTGATTTCTGATTGGCCGAGGTTGCAGAGGGCCCCTGTAAACCATGGTTCTGTAATTATTGTACAATTTCATGCTTTCGTCATTTATGTTCCTGATGCCATAATCATTTGCTTGTACATATTACATTGCTTGTGGTGTTCATGTTGACTGTTCTCCATAGTCTCTTTTATGCTTTCTAATGACTGTTAACTGATTAGTGTTTTTATTTCAGGTTCTAATAGATAGCCTAGGCAAGTGCGCATAGCTTTTTAATGACTAATGACATGATGGAATTATCTTGTCCTTTTGCTGATTTTTTTTCCTAGTTCTAATTCCAGCACTGTTTATTTCTTTCAGTCTTGTTTTGTTTATTTACTTTTCTGCAAGATAGATATTAAGCTATTCATGTCATTTTCAGTTACCTCCTATAGCCAGAGCGAGTCGAATGGTGAGGGATTGAAGTATGAATGTATAGTTTGATATTAGTTTATTTGTTTTTGCAAGTCAGTTATTAGATTACTCATGTCATTTTCAGTTACCTCCTTTAGCCAGAGCGAGTCGAACGGTGAGGGGTTGAACTATGAATGCATAGTTTGATCTTAGTTTCATTTTATGCAATTTAGATATCAGATTATTCAATTTTTTTATGATTACCTCCTATAGCCAGAGCGAGTCGAATGGTGAGGGGTCAGAATATGAGTTGATGTAATATGATTTAGTTTAGTTTTCTTACAGTTTTTGAATTTCTTTTAGTTCAGTTTTCTTTTTATACAACAACAAGGATACTGGGTTTCATAGTCACTAGCTCACTATTTGGTCTAATTAGAATTAAGGTACATTTTTATTTTTTTTCATCATTGCAAGCTTGAAAACCTTTTTGAAAACTTTGAAGTGTGGAAATTATTTTAAAGGTCATCATTGCCTTGAATACTTATATCCATACTTGATTTTCAAAATTTCCATCTGACATTAGGGAATCAACAAGAAGATAAACCCAAAAACAAACCAAAAATCAAAAACAACAAAGAAGTAAGAAATTGGTTATCTTGCATATATAGTGCACTTCACTTCAGTAGTTTACAACTCCCGGATTGACAATTTATATAGCAATTTAGGACACACTAAATTGACCAAACACTCTTTGAAATCATCTAGACACAATATGTTATTTAGGAAAAGGTACAATGTTAGCCTCATCCTCAGCACATACATTAAAAATAAAACACCTTTTTTGTAGATTGGAATGCATTGCACGCTTGCTTTATCCCATTGGTAGATTTTTAATCTATGGAAAAAGTGATGTGGTTTTGAATTGCAACCAAATTGAAGGCCATGGTGACTTACACCAAGTGGATGTTCTGTTGCAAGGCTTATTTTTTTGAAGGCCTTGTACAGGGTGAAGTTCAAAGTTTGGATGTGTTCCTTTTGTCTTTTTTTGAAGGCCTTGTACCAGGTGAAGTGCAAAGTGTGGATGTGTTTCTTTTCTCTAGAGACGGGAAATTTTGATTCCATGATGCACAGGGCCTTGTAGTAATTTTGCAATAGCTCATGATGGGATTCAAGTGTTTCCAAGGCCTTCTCCACATTGCTGCACATCTACTTCATAGTCTCTAGATCACCTTCCATCTTTTTTCACCTCACACTCTTAGTAGTGAATGATGATGTACTACCTTGGAGGTCAGGTACAAAACGATCGAAATTATTTTCTTCTCCTGTATCACTAACATCACATTCACTGTCATTGTTGGTGGAGCGATTGGAGGAGTATGAGGACTAGACCCACAAATTGATGGATGAAATACCAAGCAATTGTGATAGATAAACAAACAGGCATAGGGTTGGCATTCTAGTTCTAGTTTTATATGATGACAACAATCATGCAAGTGTAAAAATAGGCTTTCATATTGGATTGGTAGTGCTATGTGTGAGTCATAAAGTTATCATTTAACTGAGATGTGTTTACGCATCATGCTTTGGAGCCCTAATGCAACAACACTTCAATGTCATCACCTAAGATAACTCAAAAGCGAGTGAAAATTTTGTATCACTACACATGTGCATATGTGTCATTGTGTACAAGTGACCTAATAAACACTTTTGTTTGATTTATTTAACCATTCCCAAAATGAATATATAGTTTTGTGACCAATGTCACTAATCCCCGCAAAGGTAGTCCTCAATTATTAATGTTAGCATCATCTCAATTATTGTTTTCAGCATGGAAATGGACAAAAGTTTCTTGCATTGACTATGCGAACTCCACCTATCGAGTGCATAAATTATTAATAATCCATTGGCCATCCAACGATTCAGTGCATCAACCATTGACTAGCCAATGACCTAGGTCATCGACTATTGAAGCCTATGTAGGTCTAGCTTCTCATGTGTCAAAGTAGTTCCTCATTCTATTACATCACAAAATTCCTACTATTAGCCTGCAATTAGCTTCAAAATGATTCTTAACTGAAATGATTGAAAATGCTAGAGAATAATCTCTCGTGTGAACTAAAGTCATCAAGTTTGGGTTACTTTTAGAAAGCTAAATCTATTTTTAGGTCAAGTGTCAATGATGTGTGTGTCATGTGAGTTAGTTAAAAATAAGCCTAACTATTCTTAGTGGTTTTGATTCTTTAAAGACATATACTTTTAAGGAATTGAATAAATCAATTGAAAAGCAACTCATTTTTAAGTGTGTTAATTGTTTGTTTCCCCTTTTGTCCATCTCTCAGATTGGATTATAGCTAAAGCAGTTAAGAAAGTTGTGTGTCATCTCAATATTAT
The DNA here is from genome assembly GCA_000404065.3 of Pinus taeda. Lineage (NCBI taxonomy): Eukaryota > Viridiplantae > Streptophyta > Pinopsida > Pinales > Pinaceae > Pinus > Pinus taeda. The sequence goes on along the minus strand of APFE030473546.1, from coordinate 179,183 downwards.
GTGCCACCTGCAATGAGAATCATGGATATTGTGAGTAGTGCATAAACTAAAGTTTTTGTTTGTTGGTCCATAAACAAAAACGAACTTCCATTGAGGGCTTGTGAGTCCATCCACCAAAAGATTCATGTGAGAAACTTGTAGATATGCCAACGTAAGAAGACGAGAGAGAATCCAAGGAACTCCACCATAAGTTGTAGCCATCATACGTGTCATGCAACTTGACTACAGTAGTCATTACCGTGAGCAACCTACATATTGTCATATGCAAGTAAATTTATTTTCTAGTCATCATTGTGATCAGAGCCAAGGAACACTCAGAGCCAGTTTGAGTTTGAGTTAGATTATTTTACATTCTACAACCATAGTATATAGAGTAACAATGTTTATTTAGAAGTCATTCATATCGAATATAGCTTCCACAACATCAAGAGACTGAGGGCCACCCACCATCGCTTCTCATGAGTCACCATTATTAGGTATATAAGAGTTTTCATTCATAGTCTATAGAGCCACCATTTTTTGTAGTTGGAGCTTGAGTTGTCTCTGCTGAGATTCACCACAATGAGTCATTGTTCACCACACTTTGAATAGTCCTATAGTGATTTTACTAGTTGATTTATAAAGCTATCATCAAAAGCCACTAGGAGCCACTGTTGCAATGCACTGTAAGTCACCATTCAACATAACAAGAGGAAGAGGGATGCAATCCTGGTGGTCGATGATTTGGAGAGTCACTGCTCATGAAAGAGTTGTTTAGAGAGGATTTATAGCTTATTTATGTATTTGTTTCTCGTTGTTAGTAAAGTTGTCATAATTTCTTATAATCGTCGAGGCCTATCAACCATTAAAGTGAGTGGAAGTAACCACTAGTCCATTGATTAGTGAAGGAGGTTAAAGAGAAGGTTTGAAACGTATTAATAACCCCCTGTCAAGTAGTCTATGATTCTATGAGACAAGATAAATTGATCAAGTTATTTTTAATGAGAATAATGATGCAACACCAAGATATATGGATCAAGTTATCGCTAACAAGAAGAATGATGCAACACCATTGTTTTTCATTCAATTAGGTCTGGCTGATAATATTCTTCGAAATATTGCAGAAGAAACAACTATGTCTCAAGAAGATTGGAAATTTTTAGAGATGACATGCAATTAAAGAGTCAAATATGTAATAGAAATAGCAAGAGAAGATGTACAAATTCCAACCTGAAGAAGAGGAAGATATACAAGTGATGAGCCCCATAACTCGGTAATTATATGGGTTCATTTTGCCTCCTAACATAGTTAAATCAACCATTCTCTTAGCTTATTGCATGTTTTCTGATTATATTTATGCTTATGGAATGATTTGTCTTAGTTATGATGCCATGAGGTCTAATATGTATTTAATGCAATTTTTGGTTGAATTCTGAAGACAAAGTCAATGATTCAATGGACAATGGGTAGAAATACTTCGAAGTGGACAAAGGAGAGGATTTATAAGAGGGAATCCCTCTCATTCATTACTTCCCACTTTGAATTCTCCTTCATGCATCTCAGAGCACAAATAGCCAAATCAATGCACTAGGAGGTAGTCGAGCAAATGGAGGATAACTTATGTTTATCTTGATTTTTGGGAGCCAAGCGTCCCTGATTTTAAGGAAGTTGTTGGGAGCTTCAGTTGTATAAGTAGAGAGGCCTAGGGCCTCTCTAAGGTTAGATTTTTGTTGTGTTTTCGCTCTACTCAACTTCGAGCTAACTTTTGGTGACAATTTCATGTAATCCTATGACTATTTTGGTAATAAAGATGAGATTCTTCTTGAGCTAGTGCTGAGTTACCTCAAAGGGCGGAAGCTCTTGGGTTAGGGCCCAATCCAGGTATCCAATCTCCTCTTGTTTGTATTTCTATGCTTGGTTTCAGTTTATGGATTATTTGTTGTTAGATGAATTTCTTTCTTGGTTAAGAATAGGTTTCTTTTGGTTATTTAGAAGGTTGCTTCCATTTATGTTTCCCATAGTAGGTTAAACAGTGATAGAAAGAAGATACAAAAGGCCAAAAACAGTGCCTTGGCCTCCTTTCCTCCCTTTGGGACCATGAACTAAGGCCAAGATTCTATTGTTGCCACAAAAACACAGATTTTCCTTCTCCATAGGATTTCTAGTGTTGCAGTTTGTTAGAAGTTTAATGCTTTGCTTTAGATCTCTTTCACCAAGCTCATTTATATCTTTATAACAAGTATTCTTCCATTCTTTCTCTCATTATAGAATTTTTCAACATTTCTTTCCATAGCTCATAATGTAGATTAGCTTGATGCAAAAATTATGTTTTTTTATGTACTTAATTTCTTTGCTTGCTTGATCTCATTGTTTGACTGCCAGCTCTCTTGCAGCAGATTTCTTCTCATAGTAGGTCAGCCTATCAGCCACCACGTTCTCTCCCTGATCTATGCCCTACAGTTCGCCCAAAGTTCACCTCAAATCTGCCTTAGATTTCTGTGTTTTTCCATAGGATTTCTTCCTCTCTCCTTACCATCTTTCCCTCTTCTACTGATCCTTGGTGAACCTTGGGTGCCTTAACACATAATACCAACCTTCATCTACCCTTTCCACCCATTCTCACACCTTCAAAACCTTCAAAACTGCTCTGAGCATCGTCCTGTAGACCTCTTGTAGAACCCCTGTGTCGTCCTATAGATTTTCATGTAGCCTTTCGTTTGGAGGCCGAGAGTGGGGAAAGCCTCCAAAAGGCCACTCGAGACCTCCTATGACCCATATACACCATCCTACATCTCCTCAAACCCCAAAGTCAGCCTTCAACACCACCTATTCACTTCCACCTTCACACAATAAAATACATGCATGCCAATTTCACATAAAAATACATAAAAATTCAAAATGATGTTTTTTGCTCATTTACTTCTAGAAACAGCTTGAGTATATGTTGTTTACTTCCTTGAGTAGGTAATGACATTTGTTTCATGGTTTCCATAGTGCTTTCTACAAAAGTATGATTAGCTGGTTAAGTAGGGTTTGCTAGGTTTACTTTACATTTCATTCTTTTTCCTTTCTACAATTAGAGTAGCCTCTATAGAGTAAGCTTTCCTTTCTTTCATCACACATAAAGCTTCTTCTGGAATCCATAGAAGTTGGGATGAGCTCCTAGTGATCTTGTGCCAGCTGACCAAGTGACAGCCTGCAGTAAGAGCTCGTACTTGTGCATACAACACCGTCACTTCCAAGTTCGTTATGAACTACGGGGTTGATAAGAGTAAAGCAGGCAGCCCAGGAGTTGCAGCATTATTGTTGCAATATTGGTGCTCACCATATTTTTGGCATCATTGCTGGGGAAGCATTAATGTATTTTGTGATTATTGATTTCTTCTGTTTTCTATCACAACATTTTGCTAAGTAGTTTATTTCATCAAAACTAGAATAGTTGTTTCTTTCGATTTCTGCATTTCCTCGCTTTCCTTTCCAATTATGCAAATTATATTTCAATAGAAGTAGAATAGTTGTTTCTTTCAATTCCCGCATTTCCTTGCTTTCCTTTTCAATTCTGTAAATTTCATTTCAGTAAAGTTCATTTCATTTAGTTACAATTTGTATTATTCAATCCTTTTCAGTTTTGCAGGTACAATCAGTGAAAGAAACAAAAACCAACCAAAAAGATTTATTTTTATGCCTCATAGGAATAGAGATAATTCAGGAAAATTCTTACCCAACACCCGCACTATATCACACAACCAACCTTCTCTCTTCTTCAGTGGCAGTGATCAAGAAGAACCTTTAGGTGAACAACCAGAGATATTTGAAGAACCTATAGGGGAAGAAGAAGAAGAAAACATCCCTCCTGAGCCAATGGCTGAAAACAGAAATGCTAGGGGAAATGGAGAAAGAATAGAGGGTACCTTCCCCATTAGGGAGACCAATGGGGACACCAAAATTAAGAATATAATTCCTTCATACCTACCTCACTTCCATGGTTTGACTAAAGAAGATCCCGACACCTTCTTGTTTGAGTTTGTTGTCATCTGTTGAACGTATGACTATGCAGAAGATGAACAAATGTTGAAACTATTCCCTTCTACTCTCAAGGATGCAGCATTACATTAGTTCATGGGGTTACTTGGAATTATCATTACAACTTGGGCTTACATGTAGTAGGCCTTTAATAACAAATATTGAGACTACTGTAGGTCAAAAGATACCAAGGAATAAATCTTCCGAATGGCCATGGGAAGTGATGAATCCTTGGAAGATTATGAAGAGAGGTTCTAGCTCAGTTACAAAAGGGCTAGTGCACACTTGACCCTGAATCTCTGAAGTTGGTTATGCTCAGGGGAATCTCGAAAGACCTTGTAAACACCCTCCATGTATTGGTCGGGGGAAACATCTACCAACTACCTTATGACGACATAAATATTGTCTTTAGAAACCATTCTAGAGTAGCCAGAAAGAGAGGTAGGGGGAGTCAACCCATAGCTAGTCCCTCCTCTTCCAATTCATCCATCAAAGGTGAACTCGGAAACATGCTGGAAGACTTCAAAAGTTAGATGTTGCAGACTCTTGTCATGCAAATGGATAACTTGCATATCAAAATGAAACAAGAGGAAGTAGAGAGGGCTTTGGCCATCTTTTGTCCTAGATACACCAGGAGGCATCCTAGGAATGAATGTCCATTGAATTCTATAGAGGTTTCTTCAGTCTGTGAAGAAGATCATTCTACAAATAAGTGCCCTTCCTTGCTCAGCCTTAAAGCTGTATACCAGGGGGCCGAAGGAGCCACTGAACCTCTCTATTTCATGAACCAAAGCAGACTGCATGGACCCATACCATACTAGCAGGGGATGCAAGGGACATCTTAGGCATACTACAACCCCGACCAAGTAACTTCCATACCTTCTTCGGGCCTTCCTGCTCATCCTTCCTAGTCCACGCGTCCTCCTTGGTCCTGTCCATCTCAATATCATGCCAAACCAGCCACTCATTCATTTCAAACCTATGCCCAGCTGCAACCTAAATGGAATGCATCTCAACATGGGTGGAGGCCCCATTACAAATCTCCTCCCACTCTTTTGCCTTCACCACCTACTCAACCAGAACCATTGCCTCGTGCTCCACCAAGGCAAACCCAAATGTCTGCCCAGCCAAACCCGAACCTGAACAACAGACAGGCTTTGTAAGTATATCATGGGGAACCATCATGCCCCACTTATGCTATGGAGATTCACGAGATTAACCTATGATATAGGAAGGTTCTCCCAGATAGCCAACCTCCACCTAGGGAGGTTGAGGAAGATAAAGAGGAAAGTGGATCTAAAGCAATTCCACCCTTTCCTGAGAGACTGTCCAGGACAACACAGCCTACCCCAGAAGAAAGCGAACTTCTGGGAGAATTGAAACAATTATGTGTGAAGATACCACTTCTCTAAGCCATAGAAGATGTTCCAATCTCCAATAGGTTGATCAAAAAGAAGTCCTTTAGGCATCCAGGAAGGCACAAGAGAGATTCCCCAACCATCAATGTTATAGGACAACTGTCCTAACTGATGTCGGGGCAGGTAATCTGTCTGAAATATCTGGACCATGGAAGCCTAGTAGTTGATGTCCACATCAATGGCACCATGATCCCACATACCTTGATTGAACTAGGAGCTTCCATTAATGTGATGACAAAGGACACAATGCTCAAAGTTAACCTCCACGACTTCTTGAGGAAGACCACGACAGTATTGTAGCTAACAGACCACTCCACCATGATCTCTGAAGGGATTATGGAAGATGTGATGGTCTCCATCAATTCTCGAGAGTACCTTGCTGATTTCTTAGTTCTCCAGCCGAAGGCAAAGCTCACTAGGTACCCTCTCATCTTGGGAAGACCCTGGTTGGCTACTATTGATGCCTACATCAGTTGTCAAGCTGGGAACATGACCATCAAGAACAGGCATACGTCCAAACAGTTAATCTTCTACCCTCCTACCCAACCCTTGCTAGAACATGATCTACCTCTCTGGTTGGAGGAGGAGGATGAGGATGAGGTCTATTCCGCACCAATTTGTGCGTTAGAAACCGCCATGGGGGGGAATCGCAACATGAGGATGATATCATTAAAAACATAATTCAGAATCCACGACCTAATATCTTCCCATTAGAGGACCTAGTGAAAGAAACCCAAGACAACCCCTTAATTGATCTCTTTGTGGTCGACCTGACCTCTCTCCATGTTAAGAATATAGAGTTCGGCCTAGGAAGAACCTTGAAAATCAATCCATCCCTATCCCCTTCCTAGGAGGAGTTCTGCAGCTTATTGAGAAAAAATTTAGATGCCTTCGCTTGGAGTTATAAGGAGATGAAGGAAGTGCAACCGTCAGTATGCACCCATCATATATACATTAAGGAAGATTGCAAACCAGTCAGGTAACCTCAAAGGAGGATGAATCCAGCACTTAAAGATATTGTTAAGGAGGAGTTGCAAAAATTACTTGATGCATGATTCATCTACCACATCTATGATAGTGAATGGGTCTTTCCTTTGGTGCCAGTGCCAAAGAAAAATGGTAAGTGGAGAATCCGTGTCGACTATCAAGAATTGAACAAAGCCACTAAAAAGGACCATTTTTCTTTTCCTTTCATAGATCAATTGTTAGATGGTCTGGCAGGGAAAAAGTTTTTCTCCTTCCTAGATGGGTTTAATGGGTACAATCAAATTCAAATCAGCCCTAAAGACCAAGATAAGACCACATTCACTTGTCGTTGGGGTACCCTTGCATACCGAGTCCTTCCTTTTGGTTTGTGCAACACTCCAGGCACTTTCTAGAGAGCGGTATTGAGTATATTTTCTAAGCTAGTTCATGATGCAGTGGAAATATATATGGATGATTTTACTCCTTATGGTTCTGACTTTCGGGAAGCTTTATCTAACCTAGGAAAATTTTTGGACAAGTGCATTGAGATGAACCGGTCCCTCAGTCCGGAAAAATGTAAATTTTTTATGACTGAAGGGACTGTGCTAGGTCATGCAATATCTCAACAAGGATTTCAGGAGGACCCCAACAAAATTGCCATCATCCAAAGGGTCCCACCCCCTCAAAAGGTGAGAGATGTCATAAGTTTCCTAGCCTTAGCTGGGTATTACCAAAGATCCATTAAAGATTTCAGTAAGCTAGCATCTCCATTGTTTGGTCTGCTAGGCAAAGATGTCAAATTTTTATGGTCAAAACACCATCAAGAAGCCTTAGATACCTTGAAGAGTAAACTTGTGACTGTCCCAATTTTGAAAGGCCCAAACTGTGCCCTACCTTTCCACATTCACACAGATTCCTCAAACAAAGCAATAAGTGCAGCCTTAGGACAAATTGATAAAAAGTTACCTTATGCCATATACTTTATAAGCAAAAAATTGTCAAAGGCATAGTTAAACTATACAATGACCGAGAAAGAGCTCCTAGCTGTTGTGCATTCTTTAAACAAATTCAGAAATTATATCACAGGCTATCAGACCTTCATGCACACTGATCATGTTGCAATTAGATATGTAATGAACAAACTGGACGTAAATCCTCGCATTATTAGAAGGTTGTTATTACTATAGTAGTTTGATTTGACCATTACTGATAAGCATGGTAAAGAAAATGTTGTTGTTTATTTTTTGTCTAGAGTAAATTTGCCTGCAAGTGAAGAAGGAATGGTGGATGATCAAATGTCAGATGAACACTTGTTTTCTATATCTGTACTCTCTCCATAATTTGATGATATAGCAAACTACTTGCTTTTAGCACAATTTCCACCACACCTGTCCTCAAAAGAGAAGAGAAAGACAATAAGGAAAGTGCCCATTTCATCTGGATTGGGGGTAATCTCTTCAAACTCATCCCAGATCAAATTTTGAGAAGATGTGTCAGGGAGGAGAAAGTCTTTGACATTCTCCCGACCTATCATGACGGGCCTTGTGGATGTCATTTTGTAGTGAAGAGAATTGCCTTCAAAATCTTGCAAGCAAGCTACTATTGCCTCACTCTTCATTAAGATGTGAGAAGATACAGTAGCCAATGTGATCAGTGTCAAAGGATGGGGAAACCTACTCCAAAGGATGAGATGCCCATGCAACCTCAAGTGACCTTTAAGCCATTTGAGAAGTGGGGCATGGACTTTGTGGGTCCTATCAGCCCTCCTTCAAGATAGAAACAATACCTCATTGTGTGCACCAATTACCTGACCAAGTGGGCAGAAAAAAAAGCAATCAAAGCAGCAATAGAGGAAAAGGTAGTTGAGTTCTTGAGAGAGAACATATTCTACAAGTTCGGGTATCGAAGAGAATTGGTCACAGAGTAAGGCAGTTAGTTCACTTCCAATTTGATTGAAAGCTTGCTCACACATCATAAAATCAAGCACAAGACTTCCACCCCTTACCATCTACAAGCCAATGGGCAGGTGGAAGTCACTAATAGAGCTTTTGAAGGAATTCTGACCAAGGTAGTGAGCAACAACATAAAATATTGGGCAAATAGATTAGTTGAGGCCACCTTGGCCTACAACACAACATGGAAGACCACCACAGGGTTCACACCCTATGAACTGGTCTATGGGAAGAAGGCTTTATTGTCAATAGAATTTGAATTCAATACACTCAAGATGGCAGCTCAGCTGGACCTAGACCTTAGCCATGCATATAAGGAAAGACTACTCTAGCTCAATGGATTGGATGAAGAAATATTGCAGGCCCTTCTCCACACAGAGGTAATTCAGCATCAGAGGAAGATATGGCATGACAAAAGTATCAAGGAGAAGCATTCCAAGAGGGAGATTGGGCACTCCTCTATGATTCAAGGTATAAAGACTTCAAAAGGCAACCTGAGGACAAGATGGCTAGGACCCTATGCTATGGAAAAATGCAACGACAATGGTTCAGTTCTAATCAGAACCATTAATGAGGAATCCATCTCCATACTTGTCAATGGACATAGGTTGACAATTTACAAGAAGCCCATCTCCAAGCGAGAGTTCAATGAAAATCTAAATAAGATGGTGATGGTAGTGGAGCATGGCTTAGCCTCCAATTCACCCACTCATTGAAGAAATAGAAAAGAGAGATAAAAAATAAGGACTCAAGTAAAAACCTCCACGGCGCTTGAGTCTCATCATTGAGTTGAAAACTTCTTCGAGGTGGCTCAGTGATGCCAAAAAAATAAGGGAGAGAATAAGATCCCTGGGTGAAAACCTCCCCTAGAGGTGCCTAGGGCAGGAAATTAGGGTGAAAACCTCCTTGGTGTGCCCTAGCTGTTTAAAAAAAAAAGGAGAAAAGAAGCAAAGAAAAATTGAAATTTAATGTGTTTCATATTGCAAGAGGACCACAATGAGCAAGAGAAGATGCCAAAGAGCCTATTTCACCCCCTCCACACTCTTTTCCATCATTCTTGACATTTCTTCCACCCCACTATATGTTTTCCGAAAACTGTGTGTTCTACAGGATGCCTTGTGTTTTCTATAGGAGGCTCCTGTAGGAATCACAGAAAGCCAGAAATGGTTCCAAAAAGCAATTCGAGGGGCTGGGAAGCTTTATGAAGAACATGTAAACCCTCCTACAACTATCAAACCTCCTTGCCATCGATTCCACACCTGCATCACATCATCATCATCATTTTTTCCCTTCCTGTCACAGGAAAACAAAGAAAACCAGTTTTTAAAGAAAAGCAAAAAAATAAAGGAAATAACACCTCAAATCTCACTTACAGCGTACCTAGTACCTTTCCATCTCCATCAACATCTCTGGCATCATCCTCACAGCTTTCAGTACAGAAATAAGCTGAAATTTTAAAGGGAGAAGTAGCTATAAGAGCTCTTGTAGGAATTCTTGTAGCAGATGATCCCATTAAAATCAAGCCACAACTACAAAAGAAGTGAAATCATGGGATTGAAGGAGACATCTAAAGTTTAGATCTAGCCAGAGGATACCTACACAAGACACACATCCCCACATCAGAAAGTAGAGAGCATGCTGCAAAGGAAATACAAGCATGCAACAGTAAAAGGAGCCATAATACCTCATAGCACATACATTTGACTGACAAGTAAGTGACTAACTCGCTCCTTTGTTGCATTTGTGTAATTGAAAGATATGCGTAAGTGAATGAGATGGTTGGGGTTGAACAAGAAAAGGTGGCTAGATAACTTGGCCACCTTCATCGAGTTGACTGCATTCATCTGAAGATGTCACCACATGTGTCCATAGTAAACTCAGAGAAAGATCCCAAGGACAGGTAGTGGAGGTTTCATAAACTCCGATGCAATGATAAGAGGTGATTGTGGGAAGAAAATATGATGATAAGGTAGGTGGGGACCAATGGTCCAAATATGGCCAATGTACCTTTTTGCCAGCTCACCCCATCACCGGAATATCTAAAAGAAGGAATAAGTACTCCTCCTCGAAACACTCTCACCACCTTTTCTTTCATTCTAGCCTCATCCACTTAGGTGTAGCAAGCTCCTTGTCACCTCATTGCCTCGAAACATTCATTCTCCATCACTCTCATCCATCCTCCTGCTATTAGTGTTCTACGGGAGCACTTATAGGTTCTACAATAGCGCCTACATGAAGTTCTATAGGAGGGGCCGTGAGATGTTTTTAAGAAGATAACATTGGTTTTCTTGCTCGATTTCTAGCTTGAGGAGGTAGGTTCCATGCATACCCACCTTGATTATCAATATGTGCAAGGAATTATATCATTTTAAGGAGGAATTGAGTCCATAGAAGAAGAGGAATTACATAAGAATTTTATGCCTATTTACTTAGAAGAAAAACACAGTTTTCCTTTGTTTTCCTGTTTTCTTCAAAATTCTTGTCTCCATCTCTACATTTGGTGTTCAAAAGGGGTATAAGCACAATGATAGGAGGATTCATGAGGAAGGAGCCAACTAATTCAAACAGGTTCTATGAACATCTCCAAGTAGTAGCCATATTCACCAAGGCAAATTAGATGACATTTTTTGAGAAATTCTGAGGGTTTGATGAAGAAGTTGCTTAGGAATTTGCCCTTTCTTTAGTCCCTTACTTAAGAACCCATGCCACTTTCACTCTTAGAGGTATTTACATGGAAATCAACACAGAGTTTATCAATAGGGTTACTACCCTTCCTCTTGGATTTCCTTGGAGCAAAGACGAAAAACCAATTGGACAGGTTGCCAAGAAAAATTTCTTCCAAAACAGTGAACATCTTGTAGAAGAAAAAAATGGCATTAAAAGGACAAGCATACCCTACCCTTAGGATGAGGTTAGTTACCAAATCATCAAGTATGTTTCCTGTGAAGGGAGTTATAGCATACTCTATGGCTACCATTTTAGAATCCTTCATGAGTTGAGATATGCCATGGACACTCAAATACCCTAGAAACACACCATCCCCTATTTCCTCCTACAATCCCTCATAGACTCCAGCATTAATTTCAAGGCAGCGAGTCCAGATCAATTGGCTCACTATGGGTTAATTAAAATTTTAGTGGAAGAAATCCTCCATATATTAACAATCCCCATAGCATGGGAAATTTTCCTAAACATGACATTAGAATATGACATAAAGGACCTCACCTATGATATTAGTCCTTTTGATAGTGAGGAGGAAAAGCAGCAAGGGGGAGAAGGAGAAGAAACTCAGGAACAAGAAGGGGAGAAGAAAGAAACCAAAATAGAGCAGGGAGAAACAAAACAAACAGAGACAAAGAAGAACATAGAAGGAGGATAAAAAGGGGCAGAAAAGATAGAAGTGTCTCTTGAGACCCTAGAAAGAGAAGTAGTAGTTTCTCTTACTTCCCTCAGCATCACAATTAAACTAAAACAAAAGAGGAAGAGGTAGACCTCAATGTATTCAAGGGATAGGAAGAGCACAAGCATCAAAACAGGGAAACCCCAACCTTCTTTTAAAGTGTGTATTGTTATTGAAGATTCACCCTCTGCCAAAGGAAAGGAATCCCCTTCCAAGGTAACTATCACTTATGAAAGGGGAACTCCTAGATCCCCCACATGAAAGGAAAAAGTAGAACTACAAGACTCAAAAACAATTCTACATGAGGGATAGATTGTTCTACAGGAAACCCTGTCAAGACTACAGGAGACTGAAAAACTTGAAAAAGTGATAGAAGGATAGCCAAAGGGGAAGGAGGAAGCAACAGAGGCACAAGAACCTGACCATCAGCCTAGTCTTGGCTCTTACTACAATCTTCTTGAGGGGGGAAGAATCATTCCACAAAATTTTGCAATTTCACTATTCTTTGAGGTGGAGAAAGAAAGAATAAGGACCCATAAGTGGATGCAAATAGCCAAATCCAAGGGAGTTGAGGATATTGGCCATATGGAGAATCAACTCAGAGAAATGGACATAGAATTAAGTGTTGCCAGACATAGAGAAGAAATCACAAGAACTCACTTTGAAACAAAAAATCAATTGCTAAGAAGACAACTGCAAGAAAAAGAGACACAATTGGCATGCATGGCCAACTAGTCCATGGAGGCACTGCAATGTAGAACACCAGCAAAATCCTATGGATTATACCTCAAGGACCAATGGGTATAGTTTTAGATAAAGACTTTGACACAGAGAGGCACAATGCCTTTTCAAGATTACAGACAGTTTATGGACTTGTGTGACCAAAGCTCATTAGAAGATAAGACAAAAATAGTAGAATTCTATCTGCATAACATGGCCCTGACAGACATGAATGTGTGGGACCCAATGCTAGGCTAGTGGACCTGTAACTAATGGCCATGGCTTCATGGATGAATCATGAAGAGTTAAGGGCAGCAGAAATAATAAATTTGATGATAAAGGAGCAGAACGAGGCCTTATTTATTAGAGTTGAGCCATCAGATCCCATGGCTCTCATTAACACACACCTGCTCCTTGAAAATAATCCCCAAATTGCCCATAAATATATCAATGATCAGGCTCAAGCCATTGAACATTTTGAGGATATGGAAAGGTTACTTGGGGATGACTCTATTCATGCTTGTATGAGGAGGTGGAACACCCTACCACACAATTTGCAGATCAGGGAGTATCACTCCCCAACAAGGATGACAGAGGCATTAAGGAGAGTGCCACTGTACAAACGCTCCATGCAGAATTTGAAGGTCAATTAGAATGGCCTCAAATTGAATCCCCCACTGCTGCTAGGCATGCTAGAAGCCAGAAAAGAGGAAGAATAGCAACAACAGTGGGAAGAAGTAAATAGAAAGGCAAGATTCCATGACAAAGAAGAAGAGATCACATCAAAAGCATGGGATGTTAGGGAGGCCACCAGGGCCATCAAAGATGAGGAGATGGACTAAGTTGCTTAGAGCATGAGCAACATCTTTGGTAGGGGGTGATGATGAGCCCCATAAATAGGTAATTATATCAGCTCATTTTGCCTTCTAACATATTTAAATAAACCATTCTCTTAGCTTATTGCATGTTTTTTATTATATTTATGCTTATGGAGTGAGTTGGCTTAGTTATGATGCCATGAGGTCTAATATGTGTTTAATGTAGATTTTTGTTGAATTTTGAAGACAAAGTCAAAGATTCAATGGAAAATTGGCAGCAATACTTCAAAGTGGACAATGGAGAGGATTTATAGGAGGGAATCCCCCTTATTCATTACTCCCCACTTTGAATTCTCCTTCATGCAACTCAGAGCACAAACAACCAAATCAATGCACTAGGGGGCAGCCGAGAAAGTGGAGGATAACTTATGTTTATCTCGAGTTTTCGGAGCCAAGCCTCCTTGATTTTAAGGAAGCCGTTGGGAGCTTTAGTTGTATAAGCAGAGAGGCCTAGGGCCTCACTAGGGTCAGATCTTTGTTGAATTTTTGTTGCAGTTTTCCTCTGCTTAACATCAATCTTAGTTTTGGTGACAGTTTCATGTAATCTTATTACTATTTTGATAATAAAGATGAGATTTTTCTTGAGCTAGCACTGAGTTATCTCAGAGGGTTGAAGCTCTTGGGTTAGGGCCCAATCCAAGTAGCCAAGCTCCTCTTGTTTGTATTTATATGCTTTGTTTCAGTTTATGGATTAATTGTTGTTAGATGAATTTCTATTCTTGGTTAAGAATAGGTTGATTTTGGTGATTTAGAAGGTTGTTTCCATTTGTGTTTTCCATAACAGGTTAAGAGTGATAGAAAGAAGATATAAAAGGCTAGCAACATTGCCTTGGCCTCCTTTCTTCCCTTTGGGACCATGAACTAAAGCCAAGACCCTCTTGCTGCCACAAAAACACAGGTTTTCCTTCTCCATATGATTTCTAGTGTTGTAGTTTGTTAGAAGGTTAATGCTTTGCTTTAGATCTCTTTCACCAAGCTCATTTCTATCTTTACAATAAGTCTTCTTCCAAGCTTTCTCTCATTACAGCATTTTTCAACATTTCTTTCCATAGCTCATAATATAGATTAACTTGATGCAAAATTCTATTTTTTTAAGGTACTTAATTTCCTTGCTTGCTTGATTTCATTGGTTTACAGTCAATTCTTTTGCAACAGATTTCTTCTCACAGCAGGTCAGCCTATCAACCACCACATTATCTCCCTGATCTATGCCCTACAAGTTGCCCAAATTTCACCTCAAATCTGCCTTAGTTTTCTGCGTTTTTCCATAGGATTTCTTCCTCTCTCCCGACCATCTTTCCCTCTCCTAGTGATCCTTGGTGAACCCTAGGTGCTCTAACACATCATCCTGGCCTTCATCTACCCTTTCCACCCACTCTCACACATTTAAAACTTTTATAATTTCTCTTGGTATCCTCCTGTAGACCCCTAGTGTCCTCCTGTAGATTTTCTTGTAGGCTTTATTTTGAAGTCCGAGTGTGGGAAAAGCCTGCAGAAGGCCACCCGAGACTTCCTAGGACCCATCTACACCATCCTACATCTCTTCAAACCCCAAAGTCGACCTTCAACACCACCTATTTGCTTCCACCTTCACACATAATAAAATACATGCATGTCAATTTCACATAAAAATCCAAAAGATGTTTTTTGTTCATTTACTTCTAGAAATAGCTTGAGTAGATGTTGTTTACTTCCATGAATAGGTAATGTCATTCATTTTATGGTTTTCATAGTGTTTTATGCAAAAGCAGGATTAGCTGGTTAAGTAGGGTTTGCTAGGTTTACTTTACATTTCATTATTTTTCCTTTTTGCAATTAGAGTAGCCTTTGTAGAGTAAGCTTTCCTTTCTTTCATGACATAAAACTTCTTCTGGAATCCATAGAAGTTGGTTTGAGCTCCTAGTGATGTTGCGTCAGCTGACCAAGTGACACTCTACAGTAAGAACTAATACTTGTGCATACAACACCATCGCTTCCAAGTTTGTTATAAACTACCGGGTTGATAAGAGTAAATAGGTAGCCCAGGAGTTGCAACATTATTGCTGCAATACTGGTTCTCAACAACAAGATAATGAATCTACATCTGTTCTCAAGTGTAAATAGCCCTGTCTAGGATTGGACCACTAGATCTGTGGGGACCAAACCTCCCCAGCAAACCATTTGACCATATCCTCGGGACTGAAAAATTGTTATAGAAAACTCTGTTGAAGAAATTGCAAAAGATTTTGATATCGCAGAAATAATCAAAAACATTATGGAAAAGCCTACTAAAGCATAAAACTATAAACAAGACAAAAACACTTTAGTTTTCCTAAACATTATAAGCATGTCTATTGTAGAAGGGAAAAGTTATGTCTTACAAGATCCAGAGCATGAGCATGGTGAAGATACTAAAGACCAGTATACAAATACACGTGTCCAAGATAAACTTGGAATTGTGTCTGTAGCAGCAATAATAGGTGAGGATAATGTAGAAGTTGAAAGTTAAATTTAATTATAGCAGTCGATTAACTTTTACTAGAGAATGACTTTCAAAGCCTAAGTATAAAAAAGAAAAAAAGTAGTTATGGAAACAATACAATCACTAAAAAATAAATCTAATTATAAAACTTAACTGTTACTAGAAAGTGGCTTTCAAAACCTAAGTAAAAAAAAAAAAAAATAGTTCTGGAAACAATACAATCGCTAAAAAAAATAAAATTCAGCCCATTAAATTAAAGCAACCATCACAACTGATTGTTTTAGATATTACACAAATCAACATAAAAGCTCAATCAACAAGGACATCTTGAGAGAGATAACTAGAGTAAAGCGCAAACTACAAACAAAATATAGTTATGCAAAACATAGAGTTTGGAGTATAAGAAAGAAAAAAAGTTACTGAACTCTATGCAAAACTTAGAGTTTGGAGTATGAGAAAGAAAAAAAGTTACTGAACATAGAGTTGAGGAAAACTTGCACCACCCGAAAAAGAACTCAAACAAGTTTTTGACTTCATCTCAAATATTGTAAGGTTAACTAAAACTTAGGCTATTAGGCACTAGTGGTTAGTGGTTGAGATTATGGAGTTGTTAGATAATAATCTCTCATCTGAATTGAAGTCATCAAGTCTATTTTGAATTATTTTTAGAAAGCGAAATTGAACTATGAGTCGGGTGCCAATGATATGTGTTTTAGCTAAAAATTAGCCCAGCTATTTAAGTGTATTGAGATAATTATAGACCTTTAATCAATTCAACAACAAATCATGTGTTATCAGTAACATCATAAACCGAAAACATTCCTCTTAGCACCTTAAACACTTGACGAGGATGCCGAAAATTGCATCACTTCATTTCTCCAAAACTTGATTTCAGGACTTTTTAAAAAATATTCACAAACATGTAATCCTTTCCATTTTGATATAATTTTTTTATTTAAAACTAAAAATTCTGGAATGCCTATTGAAGAATAGATATGTGAATTGTGATCGGTTATTTGACCTCATATTTTAAAATAGTATTGTCAAGATGCAAACACTTAACCAGCAACTAGTGACAAACACTTAACTAGCAACCAGTGACAAGTATAACTTTCTGAGCTTTATCTTCTTTATTTTTTCTGTGAGCAATTTTTTTTTATTAAAAGACGAGACAGGCTTAAATGCATTTGATATTTTTCTTCCCTTCAGAATTGATTTTGAGCAACACATAAATGGGATTAAGTGTACAATGTAACTTTTCTGAGTTTTGCCATTTTTTCAGTCAGCAATATATTTTCTTTTCTATGCTTTTCCAAGATTTCTTTTGGGCAGATAAGGCTGGTAATGATATGTACCTTCAAGATTAAGAATGTCAGGTGACTCGACCGGCCAGCAGTGGGAACTCTATCCAAGGAGCGATCAAGAAATAGTTAAAAATATATTTTTAAGGGGAAATTTATCTGTGCACTTTCCTAGACATAACAGAGATGCTTCATTTTTATGTAAAAATATGTCTTTTGTTTATACCCTCTTCATCGGTTATGCTAAATTATCTGTACATTTTACTTTCATAGACATACGAGAAATGCTTCATTTTTATGTAAAAATATGTCTTTTTTTTATACCTTTTTCGCCCGATACATTAATTTATCTGGTAAAATAAATCTATCGGTGTATTTTGCCATAAATACATTTTTATGTAAAAATATGCTTTTTTGTATTTTACCAGTGACTAGTATAACTTTTTTCCTTTCAGAATTTATTTTGAGCAAAACGGGGCAGGGCACCCCAATTTCCAGCAGAGGACTTTGACGAAAACATTATGCATTTGAAGACAGATTTTATGATAGTTGAAGCTGAAAGCTTGGAGTGTTTGAGACAATGTCGTACAGGAGAATAGAAAATTTGAGGATTTCATAGGGAGAATAGAAAATTTGAGGATTTCATAGGGGTATGTGTCAAATCAGTGACCAAGTTGTCTAATATTGAGGACTGACACAAGTCTCTCACAAAGCAGAAAGAGGAGTATAGTTGGGAGTTCCAAAGTAGCCCTTTATAGGAGTACATACATGAGGCTTGCAACACTACCAACACACTTTTATACACTGGGAAGAGTAGCGCT
This sequence comes from Pinus taeda, assembly GCA_000404065.3. Lineage (NCBI taxonomy): Eukaryota > Viridiplantae > Streptophyta > Pinopsida > Pinales > Pinaceae > Pinus > Pinus taeda. The sequence goes on along the minus strand of APFE030473546.1, from coordinate 161,264 downwards.
GAGTTCTCCAAATGCATCATGTTGGGTGACTGGGGCAGCATGAGTTGAGCATCTAGCGACATCAACATGGTAGATTTGCAAGTATTCATCACTAGCAAGCCATGGATTGGTGAAAGATTATGAGTTGGTACTCTATTGATGGGTTTATTCCCACGAGGATACTCACAGCCAAGAGCATATTGCAGCTTGGGCCCTTTGGCATGGGCAATGATGTAGGGTTGAGATGGTACCATTGCAGCTTGGGCCCTTTGGCATGGGCAATGATGTAGTGTTGAGATGATACCATTGCAGCTTGGGCCCTTTGGCATGGGCAATGATGTAGAGTTGAGATGGTACCATAATCCAAGGACTTAGGTGGAATTGGGATCTAGGAGACTAAATTGGGGGTAGGATTGGTCGGATGATCATTTCGGATCTAGGTATCTAAAGATCCATTCAAGATTATTTAGCGTAGAGGTATGGAATAGCACACCTGGTTGTATGGGACTTTGGTATCAATTATTTTGTTGTGGATAAGAGTGTGAATTGCTTGAGGGAAACCAATCTTTGGGCGGGAGAATTTGTAATATTCTTTTTTTTGATATGGTCAAAATAGATGAAACCTACCCATGGTATCTCCCCCTATTATTTTCCTTTGTTTTTAGATGGGAAATAATAAACTAATGCTGCTAGAGAATCCATCAAATCTATTGAAGGGGATAGGAGCTAGACATTGGATCATTCTGGGTTGAATAATAAACTAAGGCTTCTAGAGAATCCATCAAACCTATTAAAGAGGATAGGAGGTAGGCATTGGATCTTTCTAGGTTTGTCTATCTTATTGTGTTTTCTTGAGAGCTTGGAGTGACCAATTCTAGTTTGATCCCCCTTAGAAAAACCCCACGGGTGTGATTTGTCTAGTGGATTAGTGCTTAAGTCTTGTTTTCTATTTTAATTAGCAATGTGGAGTGCATGGGCTTCGATATCTTTTTTTTATTTATGGGCCTGTACTTGTTTTCCTAGTTAATAATATAAATAAAGGCTTCATTTCTATTCAATGTTTTGATTGCAAGTATTTTTAACTAGAACACTTAAGTGTGCTAGATTGTCCTCTTTGGGATATTACAAAGAAAATGTTGAAACAATTTAGAGGATACATGATCTTGAAGAAGAAAATGAGAAGAGTAAATGTAGTTGAAGTCAATTTTTTAAATTCTAAGCCTAGGTTAAAACTAAATGTAGTTGAAGTCAAGTTTTTAAATTGTAAGCCTAGCTTAGAGATAGACCAACAGACATCTAAATTGAACTTTTATGTGCTTGTAATTAAGGGGAGTGTTGGAGAATCTAATTCCAACCACATTCTAGCTGACAAAACCATCCCTCCAAGTGTCATAGTTGAGTTTCAGTTCGTTTAGTTTAGTGAGTTTCATTTTACTCATGTTTCCAATGTAATCTTATTTAACTAGTGAGAAGAGTAAATTTTGTTTTTTGGTATTAGGTTGGGCAGACCTACCTATGGTTTTGTGGATGATTTTGGCACCTCTGCCCCATTTTGTTCTCTTTAATTTTAGTCAACAGTGGGTTCCATCATTTTGTTCTCTTCAATTTTTGTACGCTGAGAACGGACTCCATGCCAGTAGCGAGAAGGAATAGTGAGAACTGACTCCATCCCGATAAGGAAATAGTTAAAAAAGGGGAAAATTTATGTGTTCATTTTACTTTCATAGACATACGAGAATTCCTTAATTTTTATGTAAACATGTCTTTTGATTATACCTTCTCCATAAGGCACACCAACATGCAGAGTATATAACTAGGTGAACATTGTTTATACCTTCTCCATAGGGTACACAAACGTGCAGAGAGTATATAAGTATGTGAACTTTGTTTATACCTTCTCCATAGGGTACACAAACGTCCAGAGAGTATATAACTATCTGAACTTTGTTTATACCTTCTCCATAGGGTACACAAACGTCCAGAGAGTATATATCTGAACTTTGTTTATACCTTCTCCACAGGGTACACAAACGTCCATAGAGTATATAACTATGTGAATTTCGTTTGCAGTCAAGAATAATACATAAACAACGCGCACATTACCCACATTGCCTCCATTCAACATAAAGGCAGGGATGTTGTCGCTTGAGGCTATTGTTTTAAAATATATTTACAACTTCAATGGAATTAAAATTCAGTAGGTTGTTGACACACAGTGGAGTCGAAGCAAGCCTCTGGGCTTGCTAAGCAGAGAGAAAGGCGAAAAAGAAGGTGAATGGAAGATTCTGAGACTCCAACGTGAAAGAAGACTAAAAGGAGGTACTAGGGTTTCCTAAAAACAACTCTCACTGTTGCACTGGACGCTAGCATTTTCAGGTTTAGGTCTGATTTTAATAATAATTACACTTCATAGATTGTTTATATAAACTTTTTGTAGGGTTGTTTTAGTGTTTACGCATTTCATTAAATTGTAGTGTTTTGACAGGGAGTTCAGTCACAGGGCGTGCCTTTTCTTCTTTATCTATCAAGAGTGCTTGTGAAACCGCATTTATATAATTCATTTAACAAGTACCTAAAACCTTAATTGAAGAAAATCAAAGAGAGGCCATCATTTTGGCGTTTTGGCTCCGGACAGGTAAGTCAAGTTAATCCTGATGAAGCGTAGAAGTGACGCGACTTCCTGGGAATGGATCATGAACAATTTGAAAACCGAATAAAAAATATCGCAGGCAAGGAGAGAAAGAAACCTTCGTATGCTTTCGAGACGACTGGTTCATTCTCTAACGCCTGAAAACCGAGAAGGTGAACATCTGTCCCAATATATAACGACTCATGACGATTATTAACATCCAGGGCATAGGCGGGTGAAAGGGGTCATTAAACGGCACAACAGCAGGCCGAGGGTCCTCTTGATTACGCTGTGCAATGAATCCCTCGCCTCTGATCTTGACGACAGTATCAGAAAGCATTGAAATAATTCAGGCAACAGCGAGTATGGAAGCTCCAAGATTATTAAACACGTAGGAAAAAGGAGGATGAGACCGTGAGTCTCTACCTTATATTTAATATGAAATACCTTCGTTTGAGGCGTTTTCACTTTTCCCGCCTATGGAAACCGCGAAAATTGAAATTTAAACATTTTCGCGCCTATGGAAGCCGCGAAAATTGAAATTGAAATTTTTGAAAGTTTAAATTTAAACATCCTAACATAAATGTGTATATGTATATTACAAATGTGGCAGTGGTTATGACGGTGGAGAGGGCTGAGGAAGTGGGTTTAAAATAGATTTTGGTACCATCTTGAAAACAGTATTTTATTTTTAAGCAAATTGTTTTATCTGATATATAATTAATCCTTAATTTAATTTCAGTTTAATATTTAAACAAACAATTTCACATAATGTTGCGTATCATTATTTGAAAAACCAATGAATATCATTTTAAATTCAAGTTATTATTTCAGATAAAATGACATAATAATGAAAGAGCATACCACTAAAGAAAACAATGAAACCAACGTTATAGGATTCTCTGTAATGGATATATTTGTCCCAAAACTCAAGCCAATTTGCTTATCCACGACGGTAAAAAAATCGCAGAAATGGAACTTGTACCATTCAAACATATCCAGCTTTTAATATGGAAACGTAAACTTATAATTGGATAAGAATAAGATAATAGAACGATAAAGTCTCTAAAGAACCACACATTTAAACAGTCCCAGGGATAAATTGCAGTTGACTGTTGCCAACTGCGAGCACGCCCACAAAAAATGGGGAAACTGCAATGCATATCTCAGCATGTGAGAGCGGAGCATGAATTACGAAAGAATAATTGAATGTGAGGGGATATCGGAGAATGAATTACAAAAGAATAATTGAATGTGAGGGAGCATGAATTACTAAAGAATAACTGAATGTGAGGGAGCATGAATTACGAAAGAATAATTGAATGTGAGGGGAGAGCGGAGCATAAATTACAAAAGAATAATTGAATGTGCGGGAGCATGAATTACAAAAGAATAATTGAATGTGAGGGGAGGTCGGAAAGCACTCAATCACCCACCAGTACTACGACTAAGAAATTGTATACACTGCAGTCTGCAACATCTCTTTCTTTTCACATGAGACGCTTATAAAATCTATGAAATACATAGCGACAACGTATAAAATCTTAAGCTGTAGAAGCTAAACCGAGATTGAATAGGGCCACGGAGAAGCTAGGAGCTCCAGATTGTGATGAAGTGATCATGAAAAATGCCCTCATATCTGCAAAAATAGAAAGCAAACACACGCACATGGAGAGTGAGAATCAACCCCTTCCTTTTACAATCAATGTTATTGGCTTCGTGCTGATTCTACAGAAGGAGAATTATATATAGCGTACCAAGAAATACGTAGCTCCATGCTCCAGGCTTGTGAGTCCAAATTCATTAAATAGAACAGACTCGCCAGAGGAATTTAGTAGAAGACCATCATTCCCGAAGAAATCCCCGAAATTTATAGGGCCTGAAGGGATTGTTGTTGGGACGTCATTGATGAATACAGTTATTGATGGGTTGGGGTTACTGATAGAGCCCTCTTGCACCCCTCCTGTTCCTGCACACCAAGATTAGTATCAGACATGGCCGAGACAACTTATTGACTGCAATGACGACAATGTCTATGTTTCCATGCACTCTTGCATCTTCATGTCAAGACACGAGAATGATTTTGTTCCAGTGATGTACCTTCATTCACTATGCTTTGAGCTTCTTCTGCTGCTGCCGCTGTGGCTTCTATTGCTTGCATATTACAGAATTCGTTAATATTACTCATTTCATCGTACACGGTGTGAAGATCATAATGATGCTCGGCAGATGAAGATACCGGCGCAGCAGAAGAGAAGCAATATTGATCTCCAATGTTAGCCGGAATGGCATTGAGTGGACTTTCGGAAGAGTTCAGCAAAGTTTCAGGCGGAGCAGATGTTGATGTATTCAGATGATCATATTGATTCCCAGCAGATGAATAAAGTGGAGCGGCAGAAGAGAGGCAATATCGATCTGTTGATGTATTCAGATGATCATAATGATTCCCAGCAGATGAATAAAGTGGGGTCGCAGAAGAGAAGCAATATTGATCTCCAATGTTAGCCTGCATGGCATTGGCTAGACTACTAGAAGCGTTTGGCAAAGTTTTAGTTGGAACAGATATTGATGTTTTACTCATTACTTCGTACACGGCCTGCATGTCATAATCATTCTCGGCGAATGCAGAAACTGGCGTTGCACACGTGGCGTAATATTGATCTCCAGCGTTACTGTGCATGGAATTGGGTGAACTATTGTAAATTCCCATGACAGTTTTAGAATTAACAGATGAAGATACCGGCGCAGCAGAAGAGAAGTAATATTGATCTCCAATGTTAGCCGGCATGGCATTGAGTGGACTTTTGAAAGAGTTCAGCAAAGTTTCAGGGGGAGCAGATGTTAATGTATTCCCAGCAAATGAATAAAGTGGAGCAGCAGAATTGAAGCAATATTGATCTCCAATGTTAGGCTGCATGGCATTGGCTAGACTATTAGAAGGGTTAGGCAAAGTTTTAGTCGGAACAGATATTGATGTTTTACTCATTTCTTTGTACACGGCCTGCATGTCATAATTATTCTCGGCGAATGCAGAAACTGGCGTTGCGCAACTGGAGTAATATTGATTTCCAGTGTTACTGTGCATCGAATTGGGTGAATTATCGTAAATTT
>APFE030473546.1:70462-123825 GCA_000404065.3 Pinus taeda | reverse complement strand
ATAAGTTCTGAACCATTGGGCATGGAGTCACAGATTGAGGCATGCGAGCGTTTTCTTGGTCATAAGGGGATACGGAGCGGGATAGCCAAGCAGGATACAATATTCAGTCTGCTGAAAGTACGGAATGAATATCAGGGATGAAAGGCAAAAGAGAATCATTTCATCATGCTGACAAAAGGGGAGAAGTGGATGAATGGGATCCCGGAGCAGTTAAGAATTCCAAAGACATGATATGTGAAAGAAACAGCGTAAACCATATCATTTAAGAATACAAGCTCATAACTGTTTCTGAAGAAAACATTGAAAAATGCAGAAATTGAACTTAAGGTGTAATGAAACAAATCTTAAGCTATTCTTTTTTCCTGCAATTTAGAAAGGCGGAAAGGTGACAAAAACATAAAATAAACAGGGAAGAAAAAACACTTATTGGATCATGCAGAGACACAGGAATTCCGCGATCATTCCTTGGCCGGCCAAGAGAAAACAGCAAGTTGTTTCGCAATCCATGCTTTCAGCAATCTTTGATTATGAAAAATATGACAGTTACAGTGCAAGTCTTTACTCAGAGAAATTGCTGGAAAGGAAACTGACCAACAACTACTACTACCAACCAACCAACCCTTCACAATATCGCTTCGGGTGGTATTTATAAACAAAATATCAGGAAGACATCATTACAAGTGACCTTGACAGGCCTGCTTAGAACTCTTCAAAAATCTAAATGCTGCTGGAATTAAATGCTAGTAAATCTTTTTGGCTGCGCTGGGGGCAGCTGAATCGGAACAGGTGACGAGGTGGCCCTTGGGGACCAGATGCGGTGCTGCTGAAGTGAATGAGCTTCGGGGCTGCAGTTCGGCTTTGGTGCAAATTGAATGTGCAATTATTATGATTTGAGAGCTTCAAGTGATTTTGCTCTCCTCCTATGGATCTGCTGGAAGATATTCAATTTCTCTTGCTTTGGGCCGCAGCTCAAGATATTCTCTGATACACTTTGCCGCTACATTAATGATTTCCGCCGTCAACTGATACTCTTTGACACGCTTGAAGCCTACTGATTTGATCTGATACACTTTGAACTTTGTGAATGATCTGCTGTTGTCTTTAAACCGGATCCTTTGGCACGATTTGGCGATTTCGGGCTTTTTCTGGCGCACAGTGGGCTAGGCAACCAGAAGATTCCCTGAATATTCCTCAAAATGGCCTATTTCCCGTAGCGAAGCGCGCATCAAAATTGCCTCCGTTTCTTGATCTGGAGCTCCGAAGTGCAATTTTTCTTCTTGCGCGAAGCTTTTTCAGCTTTTCTGGCTACTGACGTAAGCATTGCGTCGGCTGTACGGCGGATGATGTCATTAGTGGGTCCCTGGTACAGCACGACATGGTGGGGTACTGGTGGACTGTGGTGAAGAGACTCCGATGCGATATAGTGATATCACGTCGGCGGGAAAGAGGGGGATCATTAGGTTGGGCGTGTAGTGCTTGCGATTGCCGATATGCGATATCGCGATATCGCATCGGGGGAGAGGAAAGGTGAACGGATTGGACACTCGGTGTTTGTGATCGTCGATATCGCAATATCACATCAGCGGGGGGCGGATGGGCTATGTTTTGCATGAATGTGAGAGTGCGAGGTTGCGATGCGAAAACGGCTTTGAAGGGGGAAAAGGTAAGTAAGTGGGTGTGAAGGTCCTTTGAAGTTTCGGAAGGGATCCGACTACTTCGGGGGAGTTTTATACTTAGGAAGGAGTCCATCGTATTTGGGAGGTGGTTTGGGGGTTGGGTTCTTGCTTAGTTTCTGATAAACTGAACAATTCCCGGGAATTGATATGGTTATTTTTCAACCAGGGGAGGGATATTACATAAGGGATTTTTACTTAATATTAATACGGGGACGGGAAACATAGGGAGCTACATAATAATGTTAGTGGTTAATAAGGAGATGGTAAGAAAGCGCTAAGTTCGGGAGAACTTAGGCTGTTACAAGGGGTAGGACCATACTTCGGGAGAAGATATGGATAAAATTTCAGTAAAGCAGATCTTTACTCAACTGGAGTGATGAAGATGATGAACTCAAGAGATGTCAAGCAAATCTTGACCTCTTTTGGGGATGTTAGTAAATGATCGGGGAAAACAGAGAAGGGGAGTTAGTTATACCTCATTTGAGCCTTTTTCTTACAGATCTTTGCTGATTATGTTCTGCATGATATGATACCTACAAACTTGGAACTGGTCAGCAATTCAACAGCCTCAGAACTACCTACCCAGCCTACTTGCCTAGCATTTTTTCTTCTTTTGCTTGGGGGTGCACTTAGACTTGCAAACCCATCATACATTTTTCTTTTGATGCTTTCCTATCTACATACTACCCTTATTTCTTCCAGAGCCCAGATTAAACTGTTGGACTCTTCTGTTTCTCTACCTATCTAAGAGTCTGCCAAGATTAAACTGTTTGGACAGACTTACAATCTCTATATTCTAAAACATGAAATTTAAACCTAGGGAGACCAAGATTAAACTGTTTGGACCTTCCTTTAACTAAAGTAGCGATACCAGGAAAATTTTTACAAAATTTGAAGGCAATTGAATGAATCTTGAAGTAACCTTCTTCACTTGGAGACTGTTTGAGCAAATATGGAGCATTGCAGCAAGCAAAGTACAACATATTTGGCCCGTGAAATGCCAATCATGAAAAATGAATACCTGCTACAGCAGGAGCTAACATTTACATAAAGAACACAACTCAAGCACAACCTTCAATATCACTAGTACGAGGTGGCAAGCATGACATAGAAATCAACATGTCAAAGACAACAGTTGGTAAAACAAGTGAAAAGGAAACAAGACATGTAGAGGGAACACACGAAATGACTTTTTTTTTAGCACACACATGTTACTAAGGACATAATGATATGACAATGACAAGAAGTCCTACAAACCCAACTAAGAGGTGTACTTCAAATTGTTTTCTTTACTTACCATACTTACGCTCAAGATGATCTTGTATCCTTGGTGTTGGTCTTAACATGTCACCTTTTCTTGTTGTCCCTAATAGACAAATCAACATTGTTTCATGGGTAATGATTGCTACTACAATGAGGCCCTGGGAGGCCCACATGTGCAGTTTCTACATGCAACACATACAGGGCAGCCTGTACAATACTCCATAGTTTTGAGACACAAGAAACTATTGCGGGATGGGGGTCCTAGGAGGACACATCTACATAATTTCTGAGTGTAGTGAAGACAGGGCAGGTGGAAGGAAATATTGTGCAGTTTCTAGATGCAAGGCATTATTGCGCGATGGGTTCTGAGAGGACACATTTGCACAATTGTAGGTTGCAAGGAAGACTAAGTAGTTGAGAGAGAATACTATGAAGTTTCTGATGATAGTGGGTTCTAGCTGGGGAAGGAAACTAGAGGATACCACTGCACATTTTTGGATTTCAATGGATGTTGGGGTCTCTATGCACTACAGGGTTTCAATAGGAAAGGGAAGAATATTGATGATTGCAGAAGAAAACTGCACAGTTTCAAGAAGTTGGATGAGGCTAGGTTGTTCGAGAAATTGGCTAAGTGTGAGATTAGTGAAACAAATGTAAACAATGATAGGACTTGACAATGATGGCACATGAACACTATGTGATACAACATAGACCATCCAAAATGTATAAGACATACTCTTCCTAATGCAACAAACATTGTGACAAGAGTGCGTGAAGTGAGTGTGAACCATATCTATGTAATGAAAATAACTCCTACATACAAGATTTCCCTTGAAGCGAAACAACATTCCCTTTGCATGAAAAGCAACAATCCTTATGCCCAATATGACACATGTTGCATAAAGATGTGAACATGAACAACTCTTAAGATCAAGGAGAGGAGCTTGAAATCATCAACTTACCAACAAGTGATGATGGATGATTGATCGCACGATCCAAGGTAGGCTCTGGAATTTGCATGCGAGCCAAAATTTTGGAGGGTGGTTGTAGCCACTACAACACAATTTCATCTATATTCTCCTCTTCAATCAAAGAGGGTATATCTTTTCTGTAAGGTAGTACCTAAGCCTATCTCACCTCCTATCAATGCCATAGTATAGGCTTCCTAGGAGAATCTCAATTCCTAGTGCAATCATGTCCCAACGGTAGTTATACTTTAGAATTTTCAGCATATTAGATTTCTTTAAAAGTTTATAGAACTTAGTTAAGGCACTCAAACATACGCCTAGGTCTTAATGTTATTGTCCCATTTAGAAAGATAGAATGAAAAAGGAATAATGTCCTCAACTCACAAATCCAAAAGTTAAAATTCCCTCAACTTAGCACTTGGCACAAGGAGACCATTGTTCCCAACTACTTAGGCACCAAACCCAAGGTTTATTTTCACTAAGGTCAAGTTATTTTAGAATCTAATCAAATACTCTTACTTTATGACTTTGGATTTTTCCCCCTTTAATAACCCTTATCCCCTTCTCATACAACTCTCATGGAAATCTAGACATCCATCTTTCTCAATCCCTCTATCCAAAAACCAATAGTGTATTTTATTAAAATCGTGGTCATGCATATCTTTTACATTATAAAAATTAACTCCTAACCATATCATCTAGCTCATTAGGATATATATATATATATATATATATATATATATATATATATATATATATATATATATATATATAGAGAGAGAGAGAGAGAGAGAGAGAGAAGAGAGAGAGAGAGAGAGAGAGAGAGAGAGAGAGATTGAAAAATTAAGGTTGTTACAATTCCCTCCCTCTGATTTTTCCCCTATGCTCAGCGCATAATCTTCCTAAGGATCATTATATGAAATTTATACAACCAAATGGGTTTGCCTCTTACATGGCATATTTTGGTTCTTGAGGTTGTAGTAGCTCCATTAAACATTAACTACCCTTATGTCTTTGTTTCATAGATCATTGATTTTCTAGTCAAAGATAGGAACTAGCTCAAATTGAAAGTCCCCTTCTCGCTCCATCTAAATATTGTTTTAGTAAATAATGTGATTGTTATCATGAACATAATTTTTCAATAATAAAAGAATAGTTTTTTCCTTTTGATATAGGAAACCACAAAAGATACAACAAGGATTACACATGAGCACTCCCAAGGAGGAGGTCCTTTTGATCAATTCTCAAAGTGGAGCTTCTAACCAAGTCGTCATATAATAAAAAGTCTTCTTCGGGTAAATCTAATTTTCATATATTGTGTAGTGATATACTTCTATTTCTCTTTTTTCTTGGTTTCTACTATAGTTTGTTATGGAGATCTTATGAATAAATATGTTAATATGTGCTACTCTTAGGGTTTATAATTGAAATAATTATTTTCCCTTGTCACACTACTAGCTACTTGTAGAAAAACTATTTTTGCTAACCCTTGTGTACGAATACATCAAACACTTATAAAGAATCATGGTTACAAAAAGGAAATCAAATTATCGTAAATAAATAATGAAACGTGGAATTTTAGATTGGTACTTATATTGATGAGGTATTATGTGACATAACTCCTATGGTATTTTCGTTGGGAAGACCATCACAGTATTTGGTTTGATCCCATTATGTAACTATATTTGGTCTATAATTCCCAACAACTGAAGCTGAAACTACTCTTAGTTGTGCATGCAAACCATGGGTGGATAATGTTGTGCATTTTTGCAAATTTCATATTTTCCATTTGAATTGAGTAAGTACAACTTGATTTAATTTTGTATGATAATTAAAAGTGTGAGGTACATTCCACGAGGGTGGTGCACCCCCCAACTTAAATTTTTGAATGACCACGGTAATAGGTAGGATGGATAATGGAAGCTTATAAACGAAATTATTTCAAAGTAATAAAAACAAGTTAAATAAACAGTACATGATTTGATCTTACCACAGGTGAGGTAGAATTTGTACAATTGAAGGTTGATGCTATAGTGGATTACAATGATGTTGGTGTGTGATATGTGACATGGTATTAAATTGGTGGTAAAATTAGTAGGGTGCTTGATAAGCGACTGAAACCAAACATTATTTTTGTGATTTTGATACTTAGAAATGTCGACGGTGATCAATGTTATGACATGAGAAGTGTGGAAAATTAGACGTACTGTTTTTCTTGACAAGTAGTAGCAATTGATGAAGCTATCCTCTTAACAAGAATCAATAACTGGTAGAGTTGTTGATTGGTAAGTGCTAACAATTCACCAGTAAAAAAATATCACAACATCATTTCTAGAACGAAAATAAATATAGCAATTATTTAGATTTAGATATCTAATATATAAACACACACACACACACACACACACACACACACATATTAGATGGAAAGTGTCGGAAAGCTAGTTTTTACTTGCCATCAATCTAACTGCACTGCTAAGAGTTTTCATAGTAGGAATTAACTTTTTATTATTATTACCATTATTTTTTTAAATTATGGTGGAGGTGTGGATGTGAATGTAGACAATTTCTTTCCCTCATGTAGAAATTCGAATTGAAGGATGGAAACAACTTGTTTTATAATTGAGTTGTTTAAGGTTGGGTGATGATACAAGTGAAGTTGATGCCCATTAGAAGATAGAGGAGTACATTGTGCATCAGTGGTTACTAGTTTTCCTACCCAGTTGTTGAATATTATGCCTATATCATATAATCCCAACCATCAAGTGCACAATTTACCCTTGAAATCCTTAAATTCGAAATCATATTGAAGTGTTGAATCCCTTGGTTGGAATAACTTCATTTTAATTACTTGATCATGCCATTTGGCTCTTTGTTGCTACACAAGATTTATGTGTTTTAGTGCAGCTAAACATATCTCATCGAGGTCATCAAGCTCCTTTAATCGATGTTTTTTTTTATTGCTGACAAGTCTAAACCAAATTCTACTGCATTCATGAGTGTGCTAATTTCAAATTCAATAGGAACTATATCACACTTCCCATACACCAACTTAAATGTTGAAAAACATATTGTGTTTTTCCACATTGTCTTGTAGGCCCATATGACTTTGGGGAATGGATAAACCTAATCACAAAGATGATTGGTGGTGGTTTTAGTAAGAATGTTCTCTAATATTGTATTGGTGCTAACAATTAATGATGATGCATTTTGGCTTGCACTTCTTTGTTGTTGTTGCTTTGAGACTATGCTCACATTATTTGACCATCTCCACTTCTCCCCTTAAGATTATACTCATACAATAGGGACTAATTTTCAACTAATATGAATTTCTTGAAAGGAAATAATACAATTGGAACAATGAACTAGGCAAACTCTAATATTTATTTCTCAAAACTAAATCTTCATTTACATGCAAGATTACTCAACATGAACCTAACACAACCAATTGACATAGCAATGCAAATTGAGCCTTAAGGGAAATAAAAATATTACACCAATTTAGTTTCATGAACACAAGACTACTATGCATAATCAAACTCACAACTTAAATGAAATAGGGGTATTTCACCAAAGATGAAAATATTTCATTTGGTTAGCAATCTCCCTTTCTAAAGATACCCATTGTTTCCTGCTACTTATTATCATATAATCGCTCCTCAGCCAATACTCCTTGATCTCCTGCAATAACTATCTTTCCTCTTGTGTGGGGACTTATCATGTGGACCTGACTTGACTATGAGCTTCTTGTCATTCCATGACACCCCATCTTCTTCCCATAACATAATATATTGTTGCGTACTCCTCATGTTGGTTGCACTCCTCCTTTTCAATATGGATACATTCAAAATAAACCTTCTCAAGCACCCACTAGAGATGGAAGAACCAACTTCCTATATGCATGCAACAACCCACACTCAAATGGGAACTGAATATTCTATGTAGTTTAGCAACCACTCTACTTGATAACATATTTTTTCTCTCTTCTCGTTCTACAACGACCCACTGATCTACTCAACAAAAATCACTCATCATAGTTCACACAACTCTATTCTCTACACTTCATCAATAGTCACTCAGATCTTGTCCTTCTTCTCTCCACGGCACACACATATCTCTCAACCTTCTTTCTCTGCACAAGCACCTTCAACCTTTCTCAAAACACATGCAAATTCAGCCTTTCTCACATAGCATAGGTGAATTTGTCCTTTATCACATTTCTCTACAACTTCGGCCTTCCTCATAGCAGCACACAAGAGACTTTCACCTTATTCATAGAGCGCATAGGAAACTTTTCATTACTCACAGAGCACAATTCTAGGGGTGTCTTACCTCTGCATAGGCATTCTTGGCCTTTATCTGCATAACTGGCTCTCTCTCAGCCTTACACAATAATTCACTCACTCACAGCTTTTCCACTTCTCTCACTTGCAACTATGCTTCTTTCCCCCCCTTTTCTCATCCGAGCTCATGGGTTTTGTTCCTCTGCTACCCCTCGATCAATGTTGCTACTATGTCCTACATTCACACTGCGTGAGTGTACCTTGAAATGGTTCTTCCATTCTTTTGTTGCATCTGGATTGGTCTCTGTCATTGTACTAGCCATGAGAATGGGAAACTGATAGTTTCTCCATACTGAGAATGAATTCTTAGTCCACCTGCACACTCCAACTAGGCACAGTCCCCTCTATGAAAAACATTCTTGTCAGCAAGGCTCTCCATGTTTATTCATGGTTTCGTATGGCTTGGCTATCCTTCGTCATGGATTCTCAACTGTACTCAAGCATGGCCTTCCTTATCATTGTTGCATCTCCTATTTTTTTCTTGTCATAATGCATAAACAATTATCGACCTTGTAGTCCTTCATTATCTAGTTGCATGGAGCTCCATGTTGAGAAATTAATTCTTAGATGACCTGAAGGTAGACCCAACACTCCTTCCTAAAGATTGTGCTCCTTGCTACCCTGATCCAACAATCTTTGACAGTTTCCATTACTCCAGAGAAAAAATCCTATGCTTCTACATTCAACTCAGAGCTTCCGATCCATATGCCTTTAACTCTATGTACTATGCTATAAGATAAATTCCACATTGTAACTTCAGAGTAGTGCAGTGCTCCGCTCCTGCCAGGGGGCCAATCTTCCTTTACTACTATTCTCCGTACTCAGATCTATGGATTTACATGACCAAGAACCTACCCAATATTGGAACCTCACTCTATCAAAACATTTTCAATAACTAACTCTTATGAAGTTCTGATGTCCTAATCCTCTAATTGTCAAGCTCTTTCTTCTTAGCCCTCACCATGCACTTCTAACCATAGGATCGCTGCCTATGACCTACCTTCTTAGCATTATGGTGCTAAGCCTTCAGAATCATGTCGGTGGCCATTATCCCTTTTTCAAATGCTCTACGCCTTTGGTTCTTTGAACTCTCGTGACCATGTGCCAACCCAATATCGAAATCCCTGCTATATAAACACTTCTCAATACGCCAATTGTTATATAGTTATGATTTCTTCAACCTTCGATCACCTAATTCTGATCTGACATAATCACTCCACATGGCGACTCCTTAGTGGTGATACGCGTCACCTGGTTCTAGCCCTTTAGCCTACCCAATAAGGTTGAATATGTTTTCCACATGCCCTGTTTTACTACCAAGTCATGTTGATGTCAGCTATCACTTGTCCCTTATGGATCCAATACGATCCTATCATTTGTACTTATTGGAGCCAATCACATCCTGGCTTGTATCCTTATCAGAGCCAATCACATCCTGGCATGTATCCTACTATAGGAGAGAGAGGAGGATCCCCCAACCTTGGTTTTACACTGAAATCCTTTGTTAATGTATCCTTTGACATTCCTCAACACTTTTAAAGTCTTATTGACACTTATCGATATGGCAACATTTTAAAGGTTCCTCACTTGACAAAGTTTCAATATTGTGATCTCTGATATGTCGATGTTCAGATACGCTGATATCTAGGATTTCAATATCCTCCAACCTCCAATACAGCCTTCTTTGATGTATCACACCTCCGATATTATGATATCACCTATATGCCCACCTCCAACATTCCAACGTATTGATATGCCAATCTTTAGGATTTAGATCTCCTAATGCACTGATACACTCACCTCAAATCACCGATGCACTGATATGCTGATGTGCCGATCTTCTAATCTCTGATATGCTAGACCTCTAATATTCCAACCTTCCTAGGACTTTGAGTCCCTGATCATTGGTAGGCCATAACGTTCGAACCAGGAACCCATTTCTAGACTTTCGTATATTATTGGAAAGTTCTTCAAGAGCACTTTCCAATAGGATCCAAACTAGGCTTTTAGCCCTTCTGTTACCTCTAAGATGTCTCTAAAATCTTTGCCACTATTTTGCGCCTTGACTCTCCAGACAACTGAAATCACAACCACCATGGTGATCCTCTACATGAAGCCTGCATCTACAATGGACCTCCTCCTGGTCCATCATGTAATCATCAGTTGATAGCTTCTCCGATAAGGCTTCTACTATGATGATTCTCTTCATGAAGCATGCAACTACAATGAGATTCCTCCAAGGTCATCACTGCCAACATCTATTACGCCAAGCATCCAAGCTAGTCTAGTTGACATCAATGCCAACACTCCTATCAATAGTGAGGCAATGCCAACTGCCCAATACATCTCTCCAACATGATTGTTGTCATCAATTCTAGCACATGTGCAAATGCATTCACTAGGCCACTAGCCATCCAAACAATGGCAAGTGTCCAAAAATTTTGGTACATAGAGAAAATTTGAGAACTTGGGCCTAATGGGGTAGATTCATTCGACCCTAGGTAGAGACCGAGGGGCCAAAAAATCCCTTGCCTAAAAATTCTATGAATTAGCCAACATAGATTCAACCCTAATCTTTATTTCTTTCTTCTAAATAAACTCTATAAACAGAAAGAATCACCTAGAAAGCAAACAAATATTATGATATGCATAAACCCATAACCCCATAATAGGAGAAATCCAAATCAATATACATAATGATGAAAAAACTGAGAATTCAATTCAATTTAATTGTATATAGTTTAAAAGAGACAGAAATTCTGACCTCTTATGGAGGTTCAATTATATATAATATTTCCAACAGAAAACATCAGTTCCAAACTGTAAAAAAACTTTCAAATGGAGCCATTCTCTTTCAAATTAGAAGAATCTGAGCACACTTAGAATCTGGAGTAATGGACAAGTCTCATTAACCTCCCTGAGAAAAACCAAAATTAAAGTACCATATAGAAGAAGAATAGGCAAAAACCTATAAACCAAAGGGAAAGTGACTATAAAATGTGTTTGCTATCACAACCGCTGCCACTAGAGTAGTAATAAGCCACATACTTGTTCAACAAGGAAAACAAACTAATCAATACTAACTACTACCTACTAAGTGCTGGAAGTATCTAATATGGTTAGAATTAATGAACTGAGCCTTACATGTGGAAACAAGTACACTGATATAGCTCACCGTTGAGTCCTAGAGGTTTATGGTATCACAACCATGTAACTGAGAACTAAATTGATGAAATAACTAAAGAGATTTCATGTACTAGTACCTGAAGAAGGCCTTACGTGACCAATTATAGTTCCTACCAAAAGAGAGGATTCCATCACTGAAAAAATAGAACGAAACCATGTGGAAGCAAGAGATATTTAGCCAAATACACCACAATAGAGTGAACTCATCATAAAAAGATAGTATCCATAAAACCACACTTGCTTTTATGTGGACATGGTGCTCGGAAGTTGTACATGCCTCACCAGAAGAATTTTGTAGACCCAGACTCCTAACAGGAAAGGCACATAATGACCAACAACTTCATGGCTTGGGGTGGAAGCGATTACCTCATTTGATGTCCCAAGAGCCAACACCATAGATTTAGAAACCCTATAGATGGGAGATGGACATAAGTCCAAGTGTCTCTAGTGATCAACACCATACAAATTCATACTAGGGTATTAAATTAGAATATGAACTAACATATGCGTTTTAAGTTCCTCCAGCACTTCTTGATACATTTTTTACCATGTGGGAATTTACATATGCCTTTTAAGTTCCTCCAACAGCTTCTTGATACATTTCTGACCAAGTGGGAATTTTAAGGATACCCTTCTTAGGGACTGGAAGAGTAAATTTCCCAACAATCGGAATTTGAATGATAAATCCAATTTCACACTCATAGTCAATATCCCAATCCTTTCCCATATCCCTTAAAATATTCACCAAAAAATTGGAAGGCACTGTGATAAGAACGTTGAATCATGTCTTAGTGTTTGCCTTCAAAGAGATGGGATTTGGAATTGTTCCATGGGCTCTCCCACTTCAACAAATTTATCAAAATAAATACAATTTGAAGTATTATTGAAAAACATTTCAAACATGGGAAAAATTAAAAGTATTTAATTGTATTAATGTTATTTATAAGTAAAAAAAGACTTTTCAAGTTAAATCATTCTATATGGTTTTGAAACGAATGTTGGGTGTGCACTTTTGTGAAGCAAGCCAAATTTTCCTTTCTTTATTAAAATGCAAGTCCATATTCATTTCTTGGCCAATTTGATTGATTAAAATTTTATACTATATAATTACTAATTTTACACACTTATTTGCTTCCAATAAGTTTCTATTGTTTGCACAATGTTGACATTTTTTGGGAGACACCGTGAACTATGATTGCTCCAACACTTTCATTTACATTAACGTCGACCTTCAAATCACTGAATTAGAAAAAATTAATTATAATAATATTAGTTATTGAGATGAGAGGCTTATTATATAGCCCCATATGAGGGGATGTGTAAGTTTGTCCATTTGTTTGTTTCCCTTTAAATTAAAAAATATGTTCTAAATAGAAAAATAATGTTGACTATAATAAAAAAAATCAATAGAAATAAAAAAATATATACAAGTAAGATGTTTAAATCTTATACTTTTCAAAAATATTTCAACAAGAGATTTAAATAAACTATTTGAAGATTATGCTAACTAACTTATGTTGATATGAACTCCATATATATCTATATATAGAAAAAAATTGTTAAAATAAAACATGTTAATGTTTTATATATAAAAAATTCAATGTAACTTATTAATAAAATATTTTAATAAGAATTAATATTGACATATACTTAAAAATATATTAATAAAAAAAGACTTTAGTTTGTGTGATAAAGTGTCTCGATGTACACGAGATGTAGAATATTTAATATAAGTTAAGTATATATATTATATATCATTTAAAAAAATTATGTATATATCATGAAAAATTGAAGTTTTATGGTTAAAATGTTTATTTGGTCACATATATACTATATTTATCATTCAAAAATACAATTTAAACAATGAGAAATAACATATTGTATTTTTCACTCTAAAGAAGTTTGCGTGTGAAGAGTTTTGACCCCTTTTGGATCATGTTAGATCAATACTTAAGATGGATCTATGGTAGTGAGCAAAAAACTACTCTCTAAGTTGAATCATTCAATTTGGCCTTGAAATGAAGGTTCGTTGTGCATTTTTGTGAAGATACAAGTGGGAAACATAGTAATGTAGGATATTTGTGAGATTTGATGCAAGGTTATATCCTATGATTGGGAATTGTCCAATCATGTCCCATTTCAAAGTTCATTACCAAGAGTGTAATTGGTTTGGCCTAGGAATGCATATCAATTAATTATAGGTCCTAGTGTGTATTTATTTGAGGCATACAAACCTTGACTTTAACCCTAAGAAATCAATCCAATTTTGCATATTCTTTCACAATAGAAATTTCTATGTGCAAAATTAATGTTAATTATGAGTAAAAACGAATTCACCAATTTGAATCATTCAATTTGGCCTTGTAATAAAGGTTGGGTGTTCATTTTTGTGAAGTAGTCCAAAATTATCTTATTTCACTATAATGCATGTCTAGATTCCATTTATTGGCTAATCTGACTGATTCAAATTGTAGACTATTTAATTAATTATTTTACACACTTTTGAATTATTATATGCTGACTTTGATCCTTAAATAATTATGCTTCAGATTTCATAGTACATTCCAAGTTTTTTTTCAACTTGCATTATGTGAAAGTTGCGTATAGGTTTTTCTTCATCTTGCATTGTTATTTGTCAGACCTAATGTGAGGTTATATTCTAAGGTTAACTACTATATAATTATGTAGAATTTATGGATGGTATTGCACTCCTCAAAAGCTCAATCAAGTATCTAATATATTAGGCTTTAGCTATGTAAAATATTGGAAGACTGTTAAATACCTTAGCATGTCAATATCTCTTAAAGGGACCACTACTAAAGAATGGCATAACATAGTTTCAAAAATTCAAAAGAAAATGGTTTCCTCGAGAGCTAGTTGGCTAAATTAGGTTCGCAGAGTGGTCTTCATAAACTCCACCCTATATTATTTATATATATTCTAGGGCTCAAATCTCTTTTCCCCTAAAGGAATCTTGGATCATATTAGTGGGTGTATAAGAAATTTTATGTGGAAATGTGAGAAAAATGAAAAAAAGAAAAAAAAAAACTTAGTTGATTCGAGCAGAGTTAAACGCTCAAAAAGAGGAAGGGGGTTTGGGTTTAAAGGTCCTTGTTTGTATGCAATTAGATTTAGGGGAAAACCTAGTTTCAAGAATATTAACATAACCCTTTGAATGGTGGTCCCAAGTTCTACAATATAAATATCTTCCTTTCCTTAGAGAGATGCTTCAATAGTACATGAAGACCACAAGATGGCATCCACAAGTACTAAGATCCTCTTCACAAAGTTTTCTAACATGATCATAAATTCAAGGTTGGTCCTCTCACTATACAACATAATAGATCAGATCTCGAACATATACATATGCCACAGATCTCAAACTTCAGATCATAAGTATTAAGAGTAGATCTCAAACCTTTGACTTCATATCATAAGTATACTGAGAAAATCTATAATCATTTATTTCAGATCATAAATGTAATGAGTAGATCTTACAAATATCAGACCACTTCAAATAGAAGAGTAGATAAGTAATGTATGTGTGTTTGAATTGCATTGCAAGGTGGAAAAATTAACCTCTATATAACCATCAAGTGATCTGAATGAGAGAGTTTTAAGGCAAGATATAACAAGAAATGCGGAAGCAAAGTAGGATGTTAAACGAGAAGCTAAAACATAAGCTAAAAATGAAGCTAAAGTTGATGCTAAAAAACTTCCTTTATGAAGACAAAAATATGACATTAAATAGGAAGCTAAAATGTAAGCTACAACGGAAGCTAAAAAGGAATATAAAGTGGACACTAAAAACAATGCCACAATGAAGAGTGAAATATGATGTTAAACAAGAAGCTATAGATGAAGCTACATCATGATCTAAAGAAGAGGTTAAACTGGACAGTTACGTCAGCACAATAGTCGACATTATTTACCATTGACTGGTTGTGATTGGCAAAATAAATACCAAAAATAACATAATCTCGATAAATAGCACCGGATTTTTAAAAAATGGAGAAAAATACACTAAAACAATTATTGGAAGCAAAAAATTGAGCTAAAGAGGTAGTTAATTACGAGGATTTGTTGTAGTGATGGGCTAAAATAGGCACCTCGCTAAGAGTACAAGAAATTTGATTCATTTATGTTGGAGCATGGCTTCAAAAGGTGAGAGGTGGATCATTGTGACTACATCAAGAGGTATGACCAAGAAAATTATATTCAAGGA
Source organism: Pinus taeda (assembly GCA_000404065.3). Classification (NCBI taxonomy): domain Eukaryota; kingdom Viridiplantae; phylum Streptophyta; class Pinopsida; order Pinales; family Pinaceae; genus Pinus; species Pinus taeda. The sequence continues at coordinate 108,164 of APFE030473546.1, read as the reverse complement.
AATTTTTAAGGATGGAATTTATTTATTTTACCAATATTACAAGTCCTTAATATGTAAAAAGTAAAATGTTTGGTGATATCTTTATATATATTCGCGTTCCTAAGGATTTTATATATTTTCCATAAAATTTTGGTGAATTTTAAGGTAAAATAATTTTATCGTATAGAATTTGGGCAAATCAATTTTACAAAAATGTAAATTATCCAATATTTTTTGGAAAAACATAAAAGATTAGTGAAATTTAGCCCCTAAATTTTTCCGTGAGTATATTATACTACTATTATATCTGTATGATATGTTAATTGTTAAACATTATAAGAACATGATCAATAGGTTGAAGAAATATTTGGGCAATCAATTTGCAATGAAACATTTAGCTCTAGCACAACAAATATTGGGCATGAGGATCGCACATGATAGAATGAAAAACGTTGTGGCTATCACAAGAAAAATATATTGAGAATGTGTTACACAGGTTCAATATGAAGGATGCTAAACCAATTGGTACACCCCTAGCATTACACTTCAAACTTGGTGTTGATTTGTGCCTTTATGATGACAAGAAGGAGGAAATGGGTCAAATCTCTTATTCTTTAACATTCCATAGCTTGATAGATTCCATGGTATATACCCATTTAGGTATCACACATCAAGTGATAATAGTGACCATGTTCCTTGAAAATCTAGAAAAACAACATGGGCAAGTAGTAAAGTGGATTTTGAGGTATCTCAAATGTATTAGTAATTATTATTTATGTTTTGGTAATAACAATGTTGTTCTTTAAGGTTATACAAATGAAAATATTATTGGAGATGTGGATACTAAAATGGCCATCATTGGTTATTTATCTACTTTTACACGTGGAACAATGACTTCGATTTCTAGATTGTAGAAACTAATAGCCCTCTCCACAATAGATGGAAAATACATAACTTCCACATATGACAAGTCATGAATATTATTTCCATTAATATTATTATCATCAATGAAAGAGAGGTGGAATTATATCAAGGTTATTTGGTTTCTTTATTGTCAAAGGCTCTCTACAAGAGAGTATAAAATAAATTGTTTATTGGAAGTAATGCTTCTATGACTTCCAAGTTGTTGTGAGTTGTAATTGTGTGAGTTCCTAGGTGAATAGTTGTATTAGCTATTTTTAATAATCTAGATCTAAAGAACATATTAATTATTCAACAAATTAATGTGACTTGTCATGCTCCGGGAGCATTAGTCATAGGTAGTTCTTAATAAAGTCAAGTTGGTGTGACCTGTTGTGCTCTTAGAGCATGAGTACATGTTATTTTATACAAGGTCATGTTGTAGAATTGTTTGCTAAAGACATTCTATATTCAAATTACTATCCTAGATACTCATGAAGGCCGTAGAGGGTCGTGGATTCACAGCTGGTGGAGGCAGTTCCATAGGATGGTTCAACATCGATACTAACTCGTTGCGCTCTAAGAGGTTGAGAAGCGGATTCACAGTTGGTGGTGATAGTTCCATAGGATGGTTCAGCATCGATACTAACCCGTTGCACTCCAAGAGGTTGAGAAGCGTCAATTCTGCAAGATGGTCTGAAGCGGTTATGTCTTAAATGGATCAAGTGGGAAGCTCGAAAGTTTGTTGAAGAAAAGAGTACAAAGAGTGATATTTGGATATCACAAATCTAACAAAAATTCATTTATTGTTGTAATGTGTATTTTTGTATTTGTCATGTAAGCATTAAGGGAGGGTATTGAAAGTAATACTTCCATGACTTTCAAATTATCGTGAGTTATAATTATATGAGTTTCTAGATAAATAATTATATTAACTATTTTTAGTAATATATATAAACTATTTTCAAATCTAAAAAAATATGATGTAAGGTTTATAAAATCAATAAAATATAGTGTGTTTGGTGGTATGTTTAATGGCTTTCTCTACTCTCTATTTTCTATCATTGTTATTCTCTTTCAACTTCGAAGGCCTGTAAACTCTAAGAATCTCATATGGCCGTGGATTGTGTACTATAAATCGTTCCATTTTAATTTGTCTGACATAATATTGTTATTTACGTCTTGAATGCCTCACCTGACACGCAACCAGCCCTACTCTGCCACCTTTGCTCCGGTGCGACCTCCTATATTGTTATTCCCCCTGCTACCAGTTTACGATTTATTACCCTTTTTCTGTTGCACTTGATCATCTCCATCGCTGTGAGTCGATTTGAAGATGTGGACGTTTATTCGCCATTCGCTCCTTAATTGAAATCACCCTCGGTTTTGCCGGTTGAATCTGCAGGCGAGTCAAAAACCTTTAACATAAAGCTGAGTGTTTAATCTCAAGTCAGAAACATCAATGGCGCTTTTATTGCTCCACTTGCCCGTAAAAACCATAGAAGGTTCGCGTCCCTCATTTTACTCCCCTTCATCATAAAGCTGAGTGTTTAATCTCGAGTGAGAAACACCAATGGCCCTTTTATTGCTCCGCTTGCCCCTTAAAACCATAAAAGGCTCGCGTCCATCATTTTACTCCTTCACTATAAACTGTACATGAGAATACCATGACAGGTTGGAAAACACAGCATTTTATTGCCCTACACTTTTAACATGCCATGTCCAAAGGAATTTGTTCCACTAAAGATGTAAACAGAATTAACCGTGTCTTCCATAATGGAGCTAAAAGAAACTTGGTGTATTATTTTGGCCAACCTAATTTTACTGAGTCACATCATTTCTCTAATAGCAAAATTATACGCTGCAATGGATTGATAAGTTTGAAATTGCCTCTTTCACATTTTGTAAAGAGTATTACTTTCCAAGAGTAGAGAGGGGGTTAAATATCCTTTCAAATGAGCGTTGCTTCCCAACATTTGCTTTCTCAGGGTTAAATTGAGGTAGGGTATTTATTAAAATTATATTTTTGTATTTAAAAATGTATTTTCAGAAAAATGGTTGTTTTTAATGTAATTTTTTGGATTTTCTGATGTTTGAATTTGGCTGAAAAATTTGAGGTGAAACCTTGATGTGTTATTCAAATTGGTTTTTTGCTTGTATGTAAGGATTCAACACACTGAAAAACTTTGGGGCACTTCTATTGTGCACAGGTTACCATTAAGTTTGTGATTTATTTCAATAAATTCCTGCCTGATTTTAGAGAAATTTACCACCAGAAAAGCTTCTAGAAAGTCACACTAAAAACAACTCTTTGAAAAATAATATTTTTATTAAATTTTATATAGAAAAAAATAAAAAAATTAATAAAAAGTGAATATAGTTTTACATAATAAAAATATATTAAAAATATCATTATTTTAAAAACTTTATTTGTTTTAAATCACAATAATATTTTTTATTAATGAAAATTGGCAGTTGGGACTTATAAGTTATATCAAAATATTGTAGCTAAATTTACCTATTTATTCAAATATTAAATACATCTTTTAGAAATGTATATTATTTATTTTGAAACAATGTTTGCCAAGATCAAATTTTTTGAGGTGCAAACCTTTTTTAGAGTGAAAAGAGCTTTGATACCTCGAGACCCTTGGTAGATCTGGAAGTAAGACGGATCTAAAGTGGTTTTGTTGGTAAACAATTTATGATGCAAATCATACTAGTAGTTATTTATGATATTTATGTTTTCAATTTAATTTATTAAAGTGATTCATTAATTTATATTTTAAGCTACTCTACTCAATACAAAAGATTATTAGTTGAGTTAAATCTAATTAATTAGATATATAAAGAAAGAAAAGAGGAGTGATTTAACAACATTCATTTTGGCTAGTCCTTACCCTCATCTAAGGAGAAGGAGATGTTCGTTGATTTCCTTATAGATTGTTTGACTTGTGGTCTATATTGTCAATTTTTTGCTCTAGCTTTAGGAATCTCATAGAATCACCCTATATTGGTCACCTTGTGGTCTATATTGTCAATTTTTTGCTCTAGCTCTAGGAATATGATAAAATCCTCTTGTATTGGTCAACTTGTAATCTATATTGTCAATTTTTTGCTCTAGCTCTAAAAATATGATAAAATCATCATGTAACTCCATATAGAACTTGCAATATATTTAACTTTGTATTATCTTTATATCATAATTAACGAAACCACAAAATCATATACAATGCATCAAGATATAATAGTACTTATAACTCTCTTTACTTTGAGCTAACATGAGATAATGTCTATTCTTAAGCACTCTCGAAAGAAATAATAATATAATTTTAAAATTATGATTAAATCAAATATTAAATTAATGTTTGATACTTTTATTTATAATAAAAGTTAAAATCAATTGAAAAATTTTAGTTCAGAGTGATTTGGTTACATTTTGATTATTACTAAAAGTAATAAAACCTAAAACTTAAATTTCCAATTAATATGACCGACCAAGCACATTGAAAAGGAAACCAAAAAAAGGTGCACAAAGAGTTTGTAAAAAATTCACGCTCGTCGGAAATAACAAGAAGGGGTAAAACATATAAAAATTTGAATGCAAGAGTATAATTTTTCGCTCGCATAAGGGATGAATTATCACATGAAGTATACATGGAACAGCATTCCAAATGAATTATCACGGGTGATTAGCGCTATACAAATCCATTATACCTGAGGACAGCTAGCGTAAAATTTGATCTTCCCTATTAAATTCCATTTGTTTACTATTTTTTGATTCACGAGAGGTTCAAATTTTATGGAGAGTGGCTGAGATGAAAAATAATCTGGAAAATTAAACTATTCTAAACAAAATTAAAGCTGCACTAAATTTTACATAATTCTACATTGTTCTTTTTCAATCACTAAACTTCACATAATTCTACATTGTTCTTTTTCAATCAAATAAATAAACTAACCCACACCTAAATTCAACCTAAACAAAAACCAATAATTAAAAATACCATAATTTCCTAAATTCAACCTAAACAAAAACCAATAATTAAAAATACTATAATTTCTAAAAGTCGAATAAATTAAATAAAATTTAATGAGAAAATATATTCAACAACTATATATATAGATATATACATAGAAATTTCGGTCCCAAAGCATTTACATTTTTTTTTCAAACGAAAAATCAGATTTTTTTTTATATATGGAGGGAGCGCTGTACATAATATTTGGTTTTTTTAAGAAAATCGTGAACTATGATTTAAAGCAGAGAAATGGAGCATCCTTCGGCATGCCTTCTGTGATAGAACATATGGTCTGTAAGATAGCCTGTATTGTGGTCCAATGCGCAGATGGGGTCAGTGATTTGTAGTGGAACAAATAGAAATTTACAGCAAAAGTGCCAGAGTATGACAGGCCTGTGTTTAAAGATCATTAAAACAAGAGGCCCGTGCACGAGCGAAATGCAGCAGAGAAGGGTAGAGGGGAGCTATATCCCCAGAGCATCCATGAGGGACGTGACGCCAAGAAGAATGGAGGCAACTGGCTTCTTTTTGCTGGAAAAAATAGAATCATTTCGCCAAGTCCAGATGTTCCAGCAGGCAATGAGAAACAGTGTGCCCCTGGAGACAGATTGAGTACTCCACCATGCAATGCCTTCCTGTACAGAATTGAAAACAGTGTGAGGAAAATCCAGGAGTAAGGCAAGATCATATCATAACTGTAGAGTCACTTGGCATTTGAAGAACATGTGGAGGTTTGTCTCCTCCGCTGCCTCGCAGAAAGCGCATTGTCCAGGACCTTACATAACACGCCTCCCAACCATTCAAATAATTTCGCCTCAACAAACCAACATTTCCTTATTAAAATTAAATTGTTAGTTTCACCTCAAGGTTGGAGCGCACCTGGTTGCGTTTGTTTTCCTTCATTGGTTGTAATTGGAAACCTACACGCCATTTTATTTAGCCATGGAGTGCACCCGGTTGCGTTTGTTTTCGTTCATTGATTGTAATTGGAAACCTACACGCCATTTTATTTAGCCACTTCTTTTCATTATGTAAATGACTATATTCCTGGATAATATGGCACAATCTTCTGAATCATTGTTGTGAGCAATGGTATACTTGTGTATAAAGTTATTTCAGGGTGTTAATTTTAAACAACAAATTATTACACTTATTAAGTCAAAACATTTGTTTTAATCCCATATAAGTTAAAAATGATATTAGTAATAATTAAGTCAAAATATTTGTTTTAATCCCATATAAGTTAAAAATGATATTAGTAATAATAAAGGTTGATTATAAGTAATAAGAAACGTTAAGTTTCCGAATTTAATATAGAATGATTGATTTTAACTCTATTTTTTTTTAAATGGTAATGTTTTTTTCTAACTTTGATGCGATAATATGAAATCAAAATATGTGTTTGGATTAAGATGTGTACAATAGGTGGAGTACACTGAATTTTTTTGGTCAATTATATTTGTAATTCACGACAATCTTTATTCTTTATATCTATTAGCCATTTTACTATCCTAAAGAATACAGGGTCTTTGGAAGTGTAGATTCTCCAAAAGACTTGTAGATAGAGATAGAATTTACCCAACATAACAAAGTCATTGTTAAGGAATAACTATGAAGGAAGGAATACCATTTCTCATTAGGAATCCGACATCCATGTTTACACCTTTATTGGTGAGATCCTCTGTAGCAAAAGTGTTCATTCTCAACACATGGAAGAAGCTAATAGTAGAGAAGAGTAGTTTCGTTTTCTTGATTCAATTAATAATTCTTCATCTTGCAATTCGTAGGGAAAGATCCATGAACATGGTGATGGATAACTAGTTGTGAATCTCCCAACACCACCAAATATTTTGATGTTTTCTTCCTTGGCTAGAAGGAGCCCTTGTAGTAATCCATATGCCTCTATAGCATTATTTGTGCAATTATCTAACCCTCAATTATACTAAATTTTAGTTTTTCCATCGGGGTTGAGAATAACTCCTTTCACTCTTTGATCCAAAATGGATCTTGTATTAAACCTCTAAAGTTTCATATATATAGTATATATATATATATTTATATATATATATATATATATATATATCGTTACACAATAATTTATCACCGCTTTCACTCCCGGTCTTCTCACTGTGTCATGTGTCCAAGTCAAACATGCTTATGACAAACAAATGCTCTCCTATGCTGCCAATTGACCCACTTTCCCTAAGTTATCTACCTCATCGCGGATTTGGGCTTAATAAACGTGCTGAAAGGCACTCATGAACAGTCCATTTGCGCTACCAGCGTGGAAGTACACATGATTCCCGTGATGGCCTGATTCTAAGTACCAACGCGGGGATATGCGTTTCCTTCAGCAATGATCTGACTAGCTACATTGATCACTTGCGATGTCAGCGCTGAAACTCAGTTTTGTGCCCGCAATGATCCAGATTGGGCAAATTTGTTCTAACAGTCAGCCTTCCGGATGACTCCAGACCTAGTTGTGGGCCTAGTTTATGTCACCCTTCCCTCCCTGGTGTGGCAGTTCCGTCAATTGTGCTACCTTCCTTGATGATAAGCTCTCTCTTCCACCTTTCATGGAGACTCCTTCTCCTATTTAAACTCTTACCATCGATATGCATTGCTAGTTCCAGATAGTTGGCTAGTTGAGCAATGCTGTGAGTGTTTTGTGATTTTACTAGATAGTTGGTGTGAGTGTGGCAAGTGTGGGATTGTTGATAGCTTGTGGAAGGTTGTGAAGTGCCTTTAATATTGTGTAAAGCTTATGAGTGAGAGAGCTCCTGTATGTTGGGAGATCCATCTCTAAAGAGTGAATGCTTGAAGAACATGCTAGCTGGACCCTTCTGAGGAGGCTTGTAACGTCAAGGCTTTGGTTGTAAGCTAACTCTTATTTCATTATTAATGCAATAAATGATGTTTTCCTATGTCTTGTATGTAATGTACTTGATAGCTCATGACTTCTTGACTTTGTGAGTAAATAGTTCATTGTTGTATCCAGTTATGTGCTTTGTTGTATTTCCTTTTCTTTGTTTCAGGTTGATCACTCATTGAGGAGAACGAAGCGGAAGCTAGAGCAACGTAATGGAACTCCATCGACTACCGGTTGAGGTAGGCCTCCAAATTTAACTGTTTAAGGGAAGCTATTGTTGATCTGTCCTTGTTTATGACTAGACCCATTCTAGGGCTAGAGGGGTTGCCTCTATCCACAGAGGGAACACTTTTCTAGATCACAAATTGGCGACTCCGCTGAGGAGGGTTTTGGCCTTTGTTTTTCTTGTTTGCTCTTGCCTTGATTTTTTTATTTGGTCTCTTTTGAAGTTTTGTGGATTAGTTATCAATCCTCTGAGTTTCTTGGGTTGATCTGGGAAATGTCCCTATTTGATTGAAGGATTGGTTATTTTTTATTTGGGAGTTTTGGTTTGCCTGTCATTGTTTTGAACATCATCGCAAATTTAATTTTAACAGTCACGCTGTCATTGCACTATCCCTTTTATAATATCATGTTCATCGCATAATTACGCCTCACAGTCGCGACGGTTCTCGAAATCGAACCATCACAGGAAAGTCGTGTACTTCTGCTTTGACATCGCTTTGTTGCTACGGCTAGTGCTTTATCAGCGCTTGTTGCTTGTGTAATACCCGCGCTGATTGCTGTAGAATTGATTTTCTCAATTCTGCCTCCTGAGTCCATCAGTCCTACTAGTCCCTTGCTTTTCTCACTTGCTTGATGACTTGTTTTTCACTGTTTATGGTTAAGGCACTTTCTTGTGAGCTTTGGTGAATGAATCTTGTTTTTTTTCTTATGTGACCTAGATCACTATTTCAAGATCATTGAATCTGTTGGCTTGGTTGCTTGTTTTCTCAAGGTTCGTTTGCAGCTTCTTGTTGGTTTGATTGAGCCTTCCCCTTAGCCTGTTTTTGGTTTATTGTTTACTGAAAGTTATTGAACCAATCTTTGGCATCAATTCAATTTCTTTTCGCTACCGAACATCTATTACAATTGTTTGGATCAACCGGGCTTTTCCACACTTGCTTGTTGCTTACTTGTTTCTTCTAGATTTAAAGACATCAAAATAAAAAAGATTGCATTCGTTTAGTATGAAAGTGAAAGTGAATTTGCATTTCAAGTTTGCATATTGGAAAGTGAATGCTATGATCTCTCATTAGTAGTATCCGTGCACTTTAGGAATTGGTGTCTATATGCATTGAGTGTCTACCTTTGTTTTCTTGGTATTCTTGGTTTGGAAATGATCTCTCTACCTTCCCATAGGTAGGTGTTCATTGAAGAAAAATGATTTTTCGTGCATTCTAGCTGCATCCTAGGATTTATTAGATACACATGGTAAGGCCTGAAAACTAAAACATAATCCAAGATCAACTCTAAAATGAACTGAATGAATCTAACAACGCATTGGAACATAACGCACACTATTTAGAGGTCTAGGCTAGAGACGTGCTCCGGTGTCATTAAACCTAGTCACTTTTGTTTTCACTCAAGGTTGGGTGATTCCTCCTTCTGTGACTCAATAGTGGTCTAGTACAGAATTGTGCTCCCATGTACTGTCGAGTATATGTTGGGAGACCCCACTAGGTTTATCATCCTCTATCCATAGGAAGCTGTGTCTACCGCCTTACAAACCGTAATGCACCGAACACATCATTCGGGAAGATTGACTGCCATACGGAAAGTCCTTGGTTTTCATATGACTGCCAAGGTGTATATGCAGTTTTATAGATTGTCTGGTAAACCTTTTGCCTAGTTCTCCAAAGTAGTTACTTTCGCTCCTTTTCGAACTCCCCAAAAGAAAAGGTTCATCTGAGCACTTGTCACTTTAGGCTCATTAAACATTCGAAGGTGACTAGAATCATCTTTTGGTCCTTTTCTCAACTCTTTGTAGATGAAAAGGTCAAGTTGTGTTCTTGTGTCTTAAAATTTATTCGGCCACGTTCACATTTACCTTGTTAGATCTTGTTTGCGTTAGCTTGAGTAGGCTTCTTTCCCGTTAGTTTTCCTAGGGTTTTTGAATCAAATCATCCTGGTAGAATCACTGATCCCATCTCCTGTTCTAAGTGACCAAGGGTCTGCCTCTTCTGTTTCTCCTGAGATCCAGGTTGGTAGTGATACTCTCCCTGTTATTCTGAGTATCTAACCGATTAACTCTCATGCTCCAGAAGATGAGGCTTACGATATTCATTGGAACCCTATTTGGGAGCCTTCCGAAGAAGATATTCCCGGTACTCCTCCTAGTGTTTCAGTCCCAATGTCTTCTTCTCACATGAATGACACATCCCCCATCACAAGTGAAGGGTCTATTGTGATGAGCGGTGAAATTCCTGTCGCAGCGGAAACTCCACCCTTCAGTGTCACCCCTCTTGGTGTCATGTTGCCCTTACGCTATAGGGCTTTGACGAATGCTATTGGTTTTAGGACCTCCCTTATGAGTTGTATGTGGTCTCATACCATCACTCTGACTTCAGAGTCTTTTATTCCTCAAATTCACAATGCGTTTGTCACCTTGGTCCCAACTATTCCAACTGTTTGTGTGGCTTCTTCAGCGCCTGTTGTGGGTGTCGTCACTACATCCTCAATTGTGACTACTGTTGTTGGACCTTCCCCTGGATCAGCGAATAGTGGCCTGTCGGCATCGACATCTGGAGTTGTTGATCCTACGCTTAATGCCCCACCTTCTTCTGGTTCCATTCCAGCAGGGGGGCATACGATCAATATTTGCATGCTCTTCAAAATCAGGGCCATTTCATTATTACGATTCTCAAGGAGCTCACCTTTATCACCACCGGCCTTTGCCATCTCAGCCTGCGGTTGAGGTCACAGTCCCGTTAGCTATTGCTTGGGGTACCACTGGTTACGGTGGTGGCCAAGTACCCCCTACAAATTTTCAAGGACCACCTTATCAAGGTCAGTTGTCTTACACACATCCTTCCTATGGGCAGCAGTATTACAAACAAACTTATCCACGGCAATCTGGAGACCCACAAGGACAACCCTTCCAGGGACAACCTTCGGCTTATGGTGGTTCATCTTTTACTTATCTTGGGAAACCCTCTAGAAATCTAGGATAACTTTACATGCAACAAGGTCAACCTGGTATGCAGCAAGGATACCCTTCTGGGCAGGTCGGTCAACCTTACGTACAGCAAGGCCAACCCACTGTCCAGCCTGGTCAACCATCTGGACAAGTTGGTCGACCTCAAATCCAATCAGGTCAATCAACTTTCCAGTCCGCCAATCCATCCAGTCCATCAGGACAACCCTCGGTTGTGCAAGAACAACCCAATACCCAGCAAGCTCAACCTTCTGGGTGAATGGGCCAATCCCAATCTCAACTAGGTCAACCTTCTGGCCAGGTGGCTCAGCCTTAATTCTCTCAAGGACATCCATCTGGGCCTGCTCAACCGAGCATTCAAATGATTGTTGCTTCTCAAGATCCACCCAGTTTTCAGCCCCAGTCTAGACCTCAGACCCAATCTGGTCTTCAAACGCAGGCTGGATCCCAACTTCAACTTGTTTATCAAACACAACCTGTCTCTTAGGCTCATTATGGAGCCCAGCCGCCTTATGGTTTCCAGTAATCCCAAGGGAAAACTCAATTTGCCTCGTATCAAAATTATCAACAACTGCAGGTGAGTCCTTATCAGAATTACCAACAACTGTATGTTGCTCCTGCAGGCCAAGTTGGTAATCAATGGAATGCTGGGGGGAAAATCCAGGGTTAGCCATCCAGTTATAGCTATAACCCCTATGGACAAAATCCCTACAGACAGAACCCTCTTGGGCCAAATCCATCCGGACAGAATCAATGGGGGTAACAAGCAGTTGGTTGGAACTCTGGTGTTACCTTCTACCCACGGCCTCAGATGTTCTTCAATCCTCAATTACCCTTTTTAGCAACGTTGGAGTTATTGTATGTTTCCAAACTGACCAATGATCCTATCCTTCATAATCCATATTGGCCACCGGTTCGAAATAAGATTCCTGGTGATTGTTCCAAATTCGATGGTAAAGCTGGAGAAGATCCCCAAGACCACGTTATGAGTTATCATCTATGGTGTTTTTCAAATTCATGGCTTGATGATTTAATTCGGCTCCGCCTTTTTCAAAAGGACCCTCACTAGCTCTGCTGCTAAATAGTATATTGAGTTAGCTCGTAGATCTTTTCAGGATTTTAACTCATTGGTGATGGCATTTTTAACTCATTTTCAATTTCCGATTCGATATGAAACGGGCACACATCTCTTGACATCCCTTAAATAGATAACGTCTACGCACATCTCCGATCATATCCATGAATGGAGATGGCGTTGTCGTTTGATTAAGTTTTGGATTCCCGATCAACTCCTAACCAACTGGTTCACGACCTCATTCGTCGGTCTGATAGCATGGGACATTGCTATGGGGGCATGTGTAACTGAAGAGTAGGTTATTGTGCATGCTCAGTACCTTGACTTGGTTTATTCCCAGTCCGGTACACTGTACAATTATTTGCCTGATGCCCCGAGGCCCAGAACTTCCAAATCCCCACCAACACCATCTGTTGATGGTATCATTGGTTCTATCAATCTGCCTTCTAAGAAATCTTCCACGAACCCTAGGAAGCAAAAGTCGAATGCCTCGAATGAAAATAATTCTCAAGCTGTATCCAATTCTGATAACACTTCTGAGGTCAATGCCGTCCAGTCCACCACCGTGGACAAAGCCTCGAAAGGAAAAAAGAAAGGAAAAGGAAAGAATAAAATTGATCCACCGAAGTAGGATTCTGCTAAACCTCCACCCGAGGAGGGAACCAAACGCAAGCCCAAGTATCCTTGCCTTATCTGTGACAAGGATCAGTATACCAAAGACTACCCAAGGGAGTCTAAAGTTAGTTGTTTGTTGAAAGGTGCTCCTGGGACTCCTGCGGTGCTGAAAGAACCTTTTCCCTAGCAGCAAACGCAAATGGTGGTTGATCCATCCCAATCCTCTTCTACTTTTGGTTCCCAAGTGTTTATGGCTGGGACAATCCCCGTTCACATTAGTACTCGAGCAAAATAATATCCGTCGCCTGCCGGGAAAGAGCCTGAGGTTCCCTCTAGCGCTCCTCTATCTACTTCTGGTCTGTCGCATATTGAGACACCTAGCATTGAGATGTCCATCTGACCCCCTCCTAAAGGTGTACTCAGGAAATCGTCTTACAACCCTAATGTTCATGCTACTTAGCACTATAGCATCATTGAGGACTTAGCCCAGGCTCTGGCAGCTATGTCTGCTCTAGAATTCTCCAGAGCTGCCCCTCCCAGAGGAAGTCCTTGCTATCGACTATCGGTGGCATCGACCCGGCTGACTCGGATTTAATTTCTTTTGATCTCAACAGCCTTATACCGAGATTGCCTCACCAAATTGCCTTCCTTATCTAGGTCATCATCAACTCGAAAATGATTCATCGTACCGTCATTGATGAAGGTGCTTCAACCTGCATCATGTTTGTTGCTTGTTGGAAGGCTATTCGTTCTTCGACTTTGAGTCAATCTCCTATGACTTTGGAAGCCTTTGATGGGAGAGAGTCTTACCCTTATGGTATACTCCAACGTTTGCTTATTACCTTGGAAGGGAAGATGGTCGAAGTGGAAGTTGAAGTCGTTGATGCCAATCTAACTTATAACCTCCTTTTAGGCCAAAGTTGGACGTATGCCATGCGAGCCGTGGCTTCATCTCTATTTCATGTCATTTGTTTCCATCATCAGGGGAAGATTGTCACAGTAGACCAGCTATCTTTCTTCACCTCCTCTTCTGAAGGAAACATGCTTTTTGTGGAGCATACCTCTATTCCATGGGAAAGTGTGGGAGCTGGACTCTTTAAAGATCCTGACCTAATGGGTGTCTTCACTCCCACCTCCGAACGTCGCTCCTATTAATATGATTTCCGTTTTCTCTGATCCGTGGGTTCTTCCCCCCACCGATTAGATAGAATCTTGGGGCGATGAGATGTCGTTGAGTCCTACCAAGCTCAACTACGTCAAGGTTGTTTCTGCATCAGCTCCCCCTCCTGAAATTGCTCCTTCGAGCAGAGCTATTGACTTGTACGCTCATTCCCCTTGGCTTGGAGACCATACTTCTTTAGGCCCTTTAAAGGAAATATTTCCTTTTGATGAAACCATTATCGAGACCATGTCTCTCGAGGAACCCCCTTGGTCTAATCACCACCATCATTCCTCGTTCCTCCTTACCCACCAGGAAATGCTTCCTTGTCTTGAGCGCTTTGCTTCTGGTTCCCTATTGCACAATGTTGTTACCGTTGGCCCTTTTGCAAAATGGGGCATTGATTATATGGCCTATAACCCTGGTTCAGCCGGGGGGCATGGGTATATCATCGTTGCCGTTGATTATTTTACAAAATGGGCCGAGACGATGCCTACACTATCTGAAGACGGTCATACAGCAGTGCAATTTTTATTCAATCATGTTATCTCATGGTTCATAGTCCCTCAGGCTATCATCACTGATCACGCTAAGCATTTCCGTAATCATATGATGACTGAGCTAACAACCCAGCTAGGCTTGCGGCATGATAGCTCGACTCCATACTATCCTCAGGCCAATGGCCAAGTAGAAGCCATCAACAAGGTTCTAGTTACAATGCTTCAATGCACCATTGGCATGCACAAGTCTAACTGGCACTTGATGTTGTTCTCTGCCTTATGGGCATACCGAACTTTTGTGAAGGATGCCACCAGTTTCACCCCCTTCCAATTGGTTTATGGGCTAGAGGCTACCCTTCCCATCGAGTGTGAGATCCCCTCTTTGAAATTAGCCATCGAATTACTCCTCGACACTACCCCAGTAGAAGAATGCCTTCTTTACTTGGAACAACTAGACAAGACTCGTCGACTAGCATCTCTAGCTATTGAAGCACAAAAGAAGAGAGAGAAAACTCACTTTGATCATATTGTTCATCCTCGTTCTTTTGTTGAGGGAGATTTAGTCATGCTCTATGATCAAGCAAATGATAAGTTGGGGGTAGGCAAATTCGAGCCCATGTGGCACGAGCCTTATATTGTAAAGTGAGCTTTGCAGAAAGGGGCCTATGAGTTGATTGATTATGAAGGGAATCCTCTGGATAAGCCCCGAAATGGGCTTTACTTGAAAAAATATTATGCGTGAATTCCATGCACTCTGATGGTACATACGTGTGTTTAGCAGGTGTGTTTTGTGTGTGTGTTTTCATGTTTTTGGCTTGGTGTGTCAGCAAGATTGTCACTTATTGTGTCTTTTTGCTTCTTGTGCAGATGTCTGGTGCACCCTACGTTGGTTTCGCTGATGGTGCCTACCGCAGTACCTGTAATCTATCTTCTGCGACATGGGTGATCTACGATCCTCATGGTGAACTGGTAGACCTTCAAGGTGTTTGTTTAGGTTGTACCACAAAAAATGTCACTGAGTACAGTGTTGTTATTAAGTTATTTGCTGAGGCGATTAATCTCGGTATTAATACATTGGTTTTGAACCTGGATTCTCAACTTTCCGTCCACCAGCTAAATGGGCGATATTCCATCAGAGACCATCAAATTTTAAGGTTGTATTTACATGTTAAATTGTTAGAAAGGAATTTTGATTTCATCACACATCAAGACATTCCACGAAGGTTAAACATGTTAATTGATGCATTGGCAAACCATGTGTTAGACAGACATTTACGTAACATGTAATCAAAACACCATATAAGAAGCATGTAAAACACAACAAAGTACCATAGGAATATGTATATATATATCTCGTGTGGCGCACCGAGGCACTCAAAAAATAATGTGTATGTGTCCAAAGAGTCTATGTTCTCCATACATCTGAGACACATGTCACTCAAAAAATCTTCAACAAGAAATAAACCTAGGCATCTACTGCGATGGGTTATGCTGCTTATAACACATTGCCGCTTATGCCACCTGCCTCAATAGGCGGTGCACCTTGGGTTTCACTCCTACTATGTGGATCTGCAACGCTACGGGGACCTCCTCAACCCCCATGTAATCAGGGATCCCCGCCATTAGACCCTCAAGGTTTTTTCCCACTGTCTCCATCTCGTCATCCTTTGCGGGAGCCAAGGCTAGTGCTTCGATGCCCTGTGCATCTCTCCGTGCCTTCAGAGCCAATACAACGGGTCTCACAGGTCCCACATCTGTAATTTTGTAGCATTCGTTATTAGGACATATACATGAAAAAGTCTAAAAAACATCATAAAAAATAAAATTCAAAAATAATGTGATCAAGTGACTTACCACCATCATCCCATTTCTCTCCAGCGGGCAGCTGCATGTAAGGATCTCCACGGAAGTCCATGCCAATGTATGGCCAATCCTTGAAAAAGATCACTTGGCACTCTAGCCACTCTCGAAATAGTGTCCCCCATGACACTGGTCGTTCGCCACCTCCTCGTAGCATGACGTGTGCCCACTGTGTAGCCCTGGTCTCACGTGGTCTGGGCAAATCCAAGTCCATGTCCTGCAACTACAATGTCGGCACCCGCTCCAGCATGAGCGGGACTAAGATGGACCCATAACCAAACTGCTTTGTCTCTCCCCATCGGCAGCGGGTTAGTTGCCTCTTTATATTCGCCATCATTGTATCTGCCCAATTAAACATGGTTGGATTAAGACATTTGAGAGCCAGCCGAAGATGGGTATTAAAAGCCTCGTGTTTGGCTTGGGAGCCCACTGCTCATGTCACCATGAATAACATAGCACAAAGGACTACGTCCTCCATTTTCATGATTTCCACCTTCTTGCTTTTGGTTTTGCGTGCCCTCGGGCACACTTGAGCCATCAACGTCTCTAGAGAGTCACCCCCGGGTCACTGCCACTCTAGAATGGGCCTCTCACCACGGCGAGACAACCCAGTCAAAAAATATATGTCTGTAGCATCAAACTAGATATCCCGGCCTCAGATGATGAATTTCCCATCTGTGGGATTCCAGGCCTGGATCAGTAGCTCCAGTAAATCAGGTTGTGACCAGAGGTGCAGAGTGAGGAAGAATTTGAGCAATCTGCATGCTTGTAATGTGTTTCAGCACCCCACATCAACAAAAGCTTGAATGTCATTCTCATCATGCATTCGTTCTTGCCAGACGAATGCCATTATAGTTTGCATGATGAAAAAAAATGAATCAGCACTTCCTTTGCAAAATTCAACGTGTAATTTGCATAAAAACATAATTTCGCGTCATCATCGCATCTGTTTTTAAAACAGACATGATGACGTGAAGTCGTTAGTTCTATTTTTTCGCGATCATCACAGAAGTACATCACTTTTCCGCGATTATTAGAATATGTTATGTGTGAATATTTTCGGCCATTGCAAACTTGATGGGTATAACCACGATGACCGAGCGGTGGAACCTGGTCCAAAAAATCTGCGTAGACTAACACATTTAATGGTCAAAATGCATAAAAAAGGTGTTGAATTGAAGCGTAGGACGAAGTTTACCTACTTGGACAGAGTTTCGGGGTGAAAAATGGATGAATGAGGTCCAAATTAGCTCGCCAACTTTGGTGCTCCAAAATGCTCTACAGTGCAATGAACAGTAACAATGGTAAAAATGAATGGATTAACTCCTTTTTATAGTAAGTTTTGGAAATTAAAAAATTATATTTTATAAATATGGATTTTTTTTCCTCATTTTTTTATCACATGGTTAAGTTAAAATTTGGTTTTTTAACTATGTTTTTATGTATATTGTTCATTTTATATTGAATGGCTTTACATGCAACCTATTTTGTGCAAAGCTACAGGTGATGGAGTTTTGTGTATACTTGATCCATGAAGTCGTCTTTCAGGTCTTTTCGACTTGAAAAATGAAAAGATAACTGAGTTGTTCCTCTTGACTCATTAAAAGTAATTAAGAGGTGGTTGCTTTTAATCTCTTTTTCCAACCGTCTAAAGAACGAAAAGATTGTCGGGCCTTTGTCGTTTCGAGCTCATTATTGGTTACGAAACGACATGATTTCGGTCGCTTTTCTACTTTTTCAGGTCGAAGTCACTAATCATGAAAAGTGTTCCTCGATCGTAATGGTCGGGCGATTCTTTTGAGTATCATTTTATACTTTTTTGGGCTCGAGAGACAAAACTTTATGAAAAAGGACCCCCCTTGGAGTTTTCTTTTCCATGTCTTTTTCAAACTCCCTGAACATGAAAAATACTTTAAGTTTTACCTATGTCGAACTCGTTAAACCCTGAAAACATTGGACTCGTCACCATGACGAGACTCGAGCTTCTCCTCCCTAAGGCTTGTTAAACTATTACTAGGTTGGATTTGACCGAAGGTCGAACTTATATCACCAGCATATGCTATCCCCTTCAAGCTTGTTTTCAAAAATAATTGGAGTACTCGCCAGCAAGGGTGGGGGGAAATTTGGAAAACATCGTTGATTGTCTCTGGCAGCTAGTCACTCTTGAACATCGACACTTCTGCTTCTTTTCGAGTTGGGACATCCATACGTCATCATTTGGCCTTCCGCAGGTTGGGTTGTCATTTAGCCTCATTCCATCTGCTCACGCCGTTGTCATCAAGCCTCTGATCCCCTGGTACCTGAATGCTGCTACCCTCCAGAGTCGTGTCACCGACGTGTTCAAGAGTATAATCCTTCTGCAGTTTACACCTCTGTCTCCTTCTCTGATACTCTGTTTCACCATCTACAACTTGTTCCTTGTCTGGTGTCATTGATGAGGAAAAAGTTATGGCCCTCCTACGACAGGTCGTCTCCTGTCGACATCAGCTCATTATCCAAGAGATTGATCTAGAGATCCCCTTTTGTACCTTAGAGCTTACATGCCTCAATGGCAAGTTCTTCACACCTGATGGTTGACTTTCATCATTGGTTGTCGATTAGGTGATTGCACGAGTGCTCGACTTCAACTCGTTTTTCACACTCTGTGGATTGTGCTAGCTAGTACCTTGAGAACCATTGGCATTATAGGTGGTTTCTCTCGCACTTTTTAATGGTTTCCATCATTGACTAGTAATTAAGTGACTTTCTATCATGCTCGAGCTCAACACATTTACTCACATGTTAGAATTTGTACTGTGATTGGATGGGTTCAAGACCCTGAACTCAGATTACATATGTTTGGGCTGCATGGATTGGTTTCTGGTTACATGACTCATTGACGGATGGCTACAACCATGCTTGAGTCTTGATGGATGGCTGAAACCATACCTTTATCATTATCATGGTCTCATTAGCTGGATGGCTGCATCCATACCATAGAACTATTTCGTATGTCTTTTGGATGGTTGCATCCATGCCTAGACTACATGTATTTCACTATTAGAGATATCAGTTGTAATTGTGCCTATAGGTTGCTCTAGATGGTTTTCCAACTCAGTTGTTTTGTAAAGCATTTCACCCCTCCCACTCTCTCAGGCTTCATACATTAGGGGGCATCTATTACATAGTAAGTTATCACTATGTTCACTCCTGGTCTTCTCATTGTTTCATGTGTCCAAGTCAAACATGCTTATGACAGACAAATGCTCTCCTATGCTGCCAATTGACCCACTTTTCCTAAGTTATCTAGCTCATCACGGATTTGGGATTAATAAACGCACTGAAAGGTGCTCATGAATAGTCCATTTACACTGCCAGTGCGAAAGTACACCTGATTCCCACGATGGCCCGATTCTAAGCACCAACGTGGGGATATGTGTTTCCTTCGGCGATGATATGGCTAGCTGCATTGATGACTTGCGATGTCAGTGCTCAAACTTAGTATTGTGCCCGCGATGATCCAGATTGGGCAAATTTGTTCCAACATTCAGCCTTCCAGATGACTCCACACCTGGTTGTTGGCCTATTTTATGTCACCCTTCCCTCCCTAGTGTGGTAGTTCCGTTAATTGTGCTACCTTCCTTGATGATAAGCTCTCTCTTCCACCTTTCATGGAGACTCCTTCTCCTATTTAAACTCTCACCATTGATATGCATTGCTAGTTCCAGAGAGTTGGCTAGTTGAGCAGTGTTGTGAGTGTTTTGTGATTTTGCTAGATAGTTGGTGTGAGTGTGGCAAGTGTGGGATTGTTGATAGCTTGTGGAAGGTTGTGAAGTGCCTTTAATATTGTGTAAAAATTATGAGTGAGAGAGCTCTTATATGTTGGGAGATCCATCTCTAAAGAGTGAATGCTTGAAGAACATGCTGGCTAGACCCTTCTGAGGAGGCTTGTAACGTCAAGACTTTGGTTGTAAGCTGACTCTTATTTCGTTACTAATGCAAGCAATGATGTTTTCCTATGTCTTGTATGTAATGTACTTGATAGCTCATGACTTCTTGACTTTGTGAGTAAATAGTTCATTGTTGTATCCAGATATGTGCTTTGTTGTATTTCCTTTGCTTTGTTTCAGTTGATCACTCGTTGAGGAGAAGGAAGCGGAAGCAGGAGCAGCACAACGGAACTCCATCGACCACCCGTTGAGGTAGGCCTCCAACTTTAACTGTTTAAGGGAAGCTATTTTTGATCTGTCCTTGTTTGTGACTAGACCCACTCTAGGGCTAGAGGGGTTTCTTCTGTCTGCAGAGGGAACACTTTCCTGCATCACATATATATATAAGATATATATAATAATATATATATAATATAATTAAATATATATATATATATATATATTATAAATAATATTATTATATATTATATATATATATATTATAATATTAATAAAATATATATAATATACCATATATATATATATATTAATTATTGGAAAACACTATCACAGAAGAACTAGGAATGGTGGAAAACAGAGCTAAGCAGAGGTTG
This sequence comes from Pinus taeda, assembly GCA_000404065.3. Lineage (NCBI taxonomy): Eukaryota > Viridiplantae > Streptophyta > Pinopsida > Pinales > Pinaceae > Pinus > Pinus taeda. The sequence goes on along the minus strand of APFE030473546.1, from coordinate 87,467 downwards.
AAGTAACATTGCATGGGAGTCGTCGAATCAAACAAATCAACGGTCTAGATCAAATCGGTGATATTGCATCGGCAGAGGTCAGTAGGGCATATCAGCGCCAACCCTGAGTGAGTTGCGACTGTGATATAGCGATGTAACGTGGACCGTCGGATTGGTGCACAGATCAATGGCGGAGACCATGTATATCTTATTGCAAATTCCAAAGGGAAGGACTTAACACAGGTGGACCTGAAGGTGTTATGAAATAAAACAACGAAGGACTTGAGTTCCATGGTAAGTGATATTTCGGGCGAGCTTCAAGCGATAAGTGGTATTGGAGAGGCTCTACCCAATTCCATACACTGGCCAACATGTAGCATGCCGCAAGATAGAGAAAACCTCTTTTTTGGGCAGGTAATCTTCGTGCTAGTGGGCCACCCGAAATGGCCGTCAACCGTTGGATTAGCGATCACAGATCGGATGGTGAAGAAGGCACGAGCTAGTTGGATGATCAGGTTGTATGTGAACCATTCGATTGAAGGCAAATCAATGGTGGGCTTGTGATAGCGATAAAACACGGACCCGAGAGGATTATAGATATGACGCTATAAAATTTGAAATCCGATATGTGACGTTTTGTCAGGTTTTTCTGTGTTTTGGTGTATTTTCATTATAAAATAAAAATAAAAAGGCGTTCTTATGCTTTAAGTGTTTTGTCTTAACAAGACGTGTCCAATGCCGAAAGGAAGGTGAACGAACAAAAGAGGAATATAGAGTGCCCAAAGATGGAAGGCGAACAAATAGGGCCGATAGGCTTAAAAGGCCATCCCATAACATAATAGAAACAAGTTGGAGTTCAGAGGCAGAGGGGAGACAGAGAGTCAGAGAAAACATGCAACTACGAACAGTTGATTAGAGGCACTAAGAGGGAGAGTCTGTGCACTCTTTAGACTCGAGGTTTTTGAGTGAAATCCCTATGTAATATCACTGTTGTTGTGTTATGGTTCTAATTGAGCTCACACTTGTAAACTCTGTTCTTGAAGACATAATATAAAGTGCGACACTAAATGCTAGACTAGGAGACGTAGCCAGGGGGTCTGGTGAACTCCTTCATTATTTTGACTGTGTTGATGTGTGTGTATTATGTTTTATAACTGTCCATTTTCTATGTTATTCGCAATAGTTTTGATCCGTTCCACTAAATAATATAGGAATTCCTGCACATGAGTTTGTAATACCTTTTCTCCTTAATTTAGTATCCATATTGGATCACTCTTGCCACCCCTAGAATTTGCTTTAAAGCACCATCAAAAGACAGAAAAAAGGATGTTTGAGATTTCCTCCATTTCTTCATTTCATCTTGATGTAGCCTAAACTTCCACAATTCTACAAGTCATGAGTGAGTTTTCTTTCTCCTTGGAAAACCAAGAAGGAGGTTAAGTAACCATTCCTTTTCTTTGGAATGCGTATTTCCCATATTAGCAGGGACGATAGAATTATTTTAATACTAAACACATAACACTCAAGCTCTTAAGGCTACGAAGTGAGGGTGATACCTCTTTTCATTGAAAGTGTTTTCACTCCGATCTATGCAAACCTTCTAGTAGAACAATTTCTAGAATGCCAACTGAATGTGCTTCAAAGAGCTCTTTCCTTTGAATTTACCAATGTAGAAACCCTCCAATAAGAGAAGAAGGAGGCAAGCTAGTCAGGACATCAAATTCTAGAGAAGCGATCACCAAGGGAAAACTCCCAAGCTTCAAAAACAAAGTTACAATTGAGAAATGAATGAGCAATTATTTCTTCTTATATCAAGAATAAAATACAGTGTGAGTCACAATCATTCCTCTTTTTTGAAAATTTTCTGTTATCAAAATTTTGCCATGCATTAACAACTAGAAAAAGGAGTTGAGTTTTAGTGGATACTTGGGAGACCAAACCCATGACCAAACACAAGGCTTTGGAGGAAGTCCCAATTGGAACAATAAAATAGATTATCCTTCTTTAACCATAAATTTTGGGTTTTGTCATACCCAGTTATTACGAGAGGCTTGATTACTATGAGTGAAACTAACGAACAGTGACATCCACAAGCTAACTCAAGCCGAGAGATGGTGTTGAATACAATGTAGGTCCTAACAAATCCACAAACCTGAGCTATCCCATTTTGAAATATATGATATTGTGAATTTTCTTTTTGAGATCACCTAATCTCTCAAGCCAATTATCTCCTCATGAGTAACCAAATACTACTTATTAATGATTCAATTCAAACATAGATTTGTTAACTTCCCATTTCCCAAATATATATAAATATGCTCTTAATAAGAGCTATAGATGAATAAAATACCTTCGAGATGGAAAAACCTCCTTCCAGAGCTAGCGAAGATTTGAGGCTAAAATATTAGCTTTATTGAAAGTATTTTCACTGTAAAACATATTTCCATTGGGAAGAATGATTTGAAATGTATCTCTACACCAACTTGGTACCTAGTGCAATATTCATAAGGGAGGGATCCCAGATCCCTAAACCACCATAAGGCTTTGGGGAATTTACCGCAAACCATTTGATGAGATGAAACTTTTTATGGCTCTACTTACCACCCTCCCATAAACATTTCCTCATAATTTTAATTGCTTTGTGAAAAGACCTAGCTAGTTCAAGGAGAGTTGTGAACTAGTAAAGAGGAAAAGCTAATAATACTACTTTAATAAGAACTAGACATCTAGCTAAGTTCAACCAAATCTCTCCCCACTATTGTAGCTTGGACTGGAATTTCGCAATAATTCTTCATTAGGCTTGTGAAGAATGGGATTCTAAATAGATCAGAATCCCCAAATATCTGAAATCTTTCCATGAGGCTATAGGATGAAACCTAAGAATGTGGCCCAACTATTTCAAAAGAAGGGGGATAATATTCCAAGAATTAATAAAACCTGCATAAACTAGTAGATACTAAGCTATAACCTAGTTGAAGTGCTCTGTAATAAATAATTAGGCCCTTACCAATAAGAGGGTATGATATACTAATTGAGAGTGATTTGTACTCTTGATGCCTAAGACATATCCTATAATGAGAAGGTTGTCATTCCTTCCTTCATATTCAATACATCTACTTAATGAAAATTCCACCAAGATGTAGAGGACAGGTGAGAAGGGGCACCCTTGACCAAGCCCTCTTAAGGATTTAAAAAATCGAGAGGACCACCTATTCACCAACGGGTAGATTTAAGGGGAGGAGATACAAACCTCCACCATTCTATAGATTTACCATTGAAGGCAAATTGAGATAGAACTTATGGTTTGAATATTAACTCCTTGCACCCCCACCCTATGTTCATCAAACTTGATATGGAAAATGCATTGGATGGTGTCAATTAGAATTTTTTTATTATGGATTGCATATTAACTTCCTCCACTCCCACCCTCATGAGAGTGGGGATCGAGGGCATTAATATGCAAACCATAATAAAATGTCCTAATTGACATGGTCGAATGCATTTTCGATATAAATTTTGATGAGCATACATTTATCCTTCCATGCACTGCTCAAATTTACTTCGTCTTGAACCAAGACAATATTATCTATTATGTTCATCTTCCCCACAAATCCCCCCCAATGCTCTCATCTTGGGAAGGAGAGGCTTTATGTGTTGTACTAAAATTTTAGAAATTATATTATATGAAAAATTGCATAAAGAGATCATTCTATACCTAGAAAAGGAGGTTGAATTGACTTCTTTTGGAGTCAAGGCAATGAAGGACAGGTTAATACCTCCTCCCATACAGTCATGCTTGAATATGTAATTCACTAGACAAATCAGATCAAACTTAATGACATCATAATAAGCTTGATAGAAGTGGGATAAAAACCCATCTAGGCTTGAAGCTTTGTCTAGGCTCAAATAAAAGACCATGTTTTAGATCTCCTCTTCTATAATGCTTCGCACCAATTCTAAATTGTTGTCTTTAGAAACCAAATTTAGGATTTTATCTAACATATACTAGAAAAATTTGAATTGGGTACAAGATGTGTAGAGTATAGTTAATTGAAGTTCTTAATATATACCCTTTGGATGCCCTTTTATTCCTCGATATGAACTCAATTCATGCTAACATATTTAATATTATTCCTCAAAACCTATCCCTTAGCATGGTTATGGAAAAACTTAGTTTCACAATATCCAACTAGTAGCCATAAGTTGCACGACTTGAGGCACCATTCTTCATCTTGTAGTCTAAGTGAATGATAGAAGACCTTGAATTCTACTTTCTTGTTGCACAGAGAGGCACATTATACAACCCAATATGAGGTGGATGTGTCATTATGTCAAGTCTCTAATAAAGTAATAATATTAATAAAAAAAAAATGTTGGCCCTAAACAAAAATGAAAATAATCATATAGATAAAAGCAACTATTATATAATTCAACACAAAGAATAAAAAATCCTAGAATTCTTTTATATTTCTTTTAATTAATATTTTGTAATATATATTTAAATGAACTATCTTTTGTATATATTAAATCTTTGAGACATATATTTCCATGTTGAAGTTTGTATATTTGATATTATTGGTGTTATTATAATTATTATCACGCATGTAAAAAACAACTTAATCTGATTTTTATTAAAGATGATTTATTTTATTATTCAATTTTATTATTGTTATTAATTTAAGGAAATGTTTGCATCTCTAGGAATTTAATCCCTCTCGGGGCATGATAGATCTGGAATTAGAGAAATCTCTATTATAAATGGTAAGTTGTTAACTATTTAAGTCACTTTTTCTTTACGTTAATTTTTATTATGTTCATAGATATCTCTATTTTGAAATAGGCTTTCTAAAATTTTAATTTAATTATCATCTAGCTCCATTAAATAGTATTTAAATGTATCAAAATGCTTACCTCATGATACATCTCACATTGCCAACATTAAAAATTATGAAAATTAACTTATTATTATTATATTAAAAAGCCTAGATCCATATTAAGTCTAGATCTATCAAGCCCCAAGAAGGATTAAATCTCTCAAAGTGCAAACCACTTTTTTTAGTACAAAATTTGATGAAAATACTTGGAATGAAAGCACAGGAGGCTCGTAGTTCCCCAAATTTACTGGATGGTAAACTAGGTAAACCCATCAAACCTGATTAGGAGGCCTCAACCCAAGGAAATTGAAGAGAGTCAAACCCATGATTTGCAACAACTAGCAACAATCTATAGATCTCATACATACCCACACAAACACACATATAATATTTATTCTTCTCAATTAAACCATTCATGGCCCAAAGTAAAACTAAAAATGAGAATATATTACATAAGAATATCATTGGCAAAATTGTGGGTTGTGAAATATTTGAGCCCAAAAACCCTAACAATAAATTGGCTCTATAACACAATATTATGAGTGCTAGTTTGTTATAATTTTTGAGTTTGAATGACATATTCAATTTTTTTTTTAATTGTCAAACTGACATTAATAATTAATAATTATTATTTATTTTATTTTATATTATTTTTCTTTCCATTTTAATGTTTACATGACATTACATCATCTCTTTCATACTGGGCTAGAGAGACCCTCTTGAAGCAATTATAAAAATACTTAATATATAAGTTAAACATATATGCATTTAAAAAAAAACATGTAACAAGATTTTTAACTATGGAAATTCACCCCCACTTTACCAGGGATATTATTAACCTGTAAATAAGATTTCTTACATCATCATGGCTTCCTAATACCACATGCCCACAAAACCCATCAACCTCCATGAAATTTCCAAATCTAGCACAACCATATAAATTAAACCATTGGTTAATGCCCATCCGACATCAACATACTTACCCCCGTGATATATTTCACATTACTAACATTTAAACAAAAACATCAAATTAATTAAAGTATATCTTTATTTTAAATTATGATCAATAATATTATTAATTATAAAACAATTAATATATGATTTTTGATCTCATATGTTTGTGATCCATAATGATTGTTTGAGACTATCTTTTGGATTAATAAACCTACCAATGAGGTTCATATTAGGAAGATGAACCTTATTGGTAGATTTGAAATGTCCACCAAAAAATCATTCTATGTTATTAAAAAGTACTCTCAAACAATTAATATATGACTTTTTACATTTAAAAAAACATGTAACAAGATTATTAATAATTAATTTATGACTATGTAACATACAGCGAGACATAATGAGTTGTTATTACCAAGTTTAATTTCATTTATGTTATTTAACTATTAAAACTATTGGGCTTAAAATAGCGAGAACAAATACTATTAATTATTATTTAGAAGACTTTGGACCAGATTATTAAAAGAATCAAAGAAACAGTTGAACAAACTTCTGAGAATAGTTACAAGTGCTCCTTCACCATTTTTCCTTAAAGGGAAAAGAGGGCAGAACGTTGGGGGGGTTGGGAAGAGGAGGACTGTCTTGCATTCTTCCTAGAGCTGGTGAACATAACCAATGGGAAAGAAAGTTCAGGTAACAAGCTGTGACGTATGAGGCTTGAGTCTGGACAGAGTCCTGATGCCCAAGGTACTCATCTATTCCTTATTGACAGAAGTGGAAGGGCTCAAAGCGGGAGACCTGGACATAATTACCACTTCCGAGGTTGGGTGGTAAGATATTCTGATTATTTAATATAAAGGTAATGAAATACAGATAAGTGATACTAACATGGTAATAATTATCAATAGAATAGATTGAATGTTCACTGTAAATTGAAATAACATAGTAATAGTGAATGACCTATTTACTGTAAGTAGATAGTTTGGAAATGGTTTAGCATAGATACTGATCATTCACTAATTTCTGAGTAGAATAGTAAGGAAAATAGATGATGAATGCTTTCCTAATGGATACTGATACACATCTAGAGAACTATACAACTGTCAGTTAGCAATCAATGCTGAACTAATAAGAAAAGTAGCATTACAGACGATTGTCAATTTGACCTGGAAATACATAAGTATATAAACTGTAAAGTAGATGCCTATCAGTCTTCTTTAGAAATAAATAAATAAATAATACGAATTGTAAACATATTCATATAGCAATGTATATGTCTAAATATCATACCTCCGTCATATGCAGGAATTTCCTTAAACTGTAGAAATAAGTCAACTCGGCGAACGCTTCCCCATGCTTCCGGTTAATTAAATGATTTCTTTACATTTCTTTACATACCTAGGGTTTGAGCCACAGACGAGACCCATCCATAGCCATGTAGCCCAGTTTCTTAAAACTAAACCATGAATTCTAATCATATTGATCACAAATATGTACATAAATCACTTTGAACAAAAATGAATGCCATAGCCTATACAATGACTAAGAAGAAAATCATGCACTAATAACCCTCATTAATCAACCAAATCCCAAATATCAGGAACTGATTATATAGCAATGTGGGTTTACATAAATAAACACCAAAAATTCTTTAATAAGTCTGATATGATTATATTCCGTTGAATCTAGTCCAGTCAAAAAACATTTCACAAAATTGCAATAAGTTATGTCATATGCTCAACACAGAATTGAACTATATTAATTTTGGGTGGCTAGCATGAGCATAATAAACCCAAAACCTTAATTAATATTACAATTGATAGTCTAGAACTCATCTTGGACGAATCTGAAACATCAAAAAAATTACAACTCTTGAAACCATCTATCTGAGAGAATGATTCTCTCAACCAAGGAACAATAAATGATTTTTCCAACACACCTGGAAGGAGTAGGAAGAAGTGGATATTAGCACTAGAATCGACCTCAATAATGCACAAACTAAATGAGGGTTTTGAACCAGACCCTGAGGTAATACCTGCACAATAAGCAACCATGAGAAAAAGACCACTTTTGTAATGAATCGATAGCAACATCAAGCATGAAATGTAAGTAGGCTTACCTGTATGTGAGATAGGAAGCCATTGAAGCTGCAACCAGACCTGTATCGAACCGGACAACCTCGCTAAGGAAAGAATTGGAAAATAATTGCAGGAAGACTAAACGACATTATCATAGTGGAACAGATGTTACCTCGAAACATCAGAGCAATGATCCTTTCTTCAAGACCTCTAAGACCATGTCGGGCTCTCCATTGCTGCCCAAAATGCGAATAACTCGTTAAAAAACTCCAAAACTATCATAACCCAACCTTAGTGGAAGAAATAAGGCATAATAACATAATACGATGAGAATGGGGATAAGGATGGCACCTGGAGTCTCAGAGGTGAATTGGTCGAATATTTTCATAAGTTCACCATGACAAAGCAGAGCACCGAAGCAAAGATTAACCAAATGAATTATCCCTTCTACCAAAACAGTCAATAAACCCTTCAACCAGGCTTGAAATAATCAAGAAAGTCAATCGATGCCGATCAGATGATAGACGAACAACCAGCCCAACCTCGGGATCCATCCATGGTAAGTTAGGTAAGGGCATTAACACCATCGTAGGTTACAAACATAAGCATGTGTAATCTAGGTAGGAGGACACCTTGGGACTTTTCGACATTAATGGAAGGCAACCTACCCAAGGATGATGAAGGAGAGCGGGAAGAATACTGGCAATGGTGGAATGTACCACATAGGCTTCCAGTGTGGTGATCCTTTTTCGACTTCGCAACTCCAACTCTAACCCAAATCACAAACGTTAACCTAATTCATTACCACAACAATCATACAATTCCATGTTATGATTGACCAAGGGGTAGACAAGGCATTAGTATTATATTGATTAATGCTTGTTATCAGATCCCAGGCTCACATACTGAGACCTCTGGGTTGTTCTAAGACACAATTAAATTATGATGTTCCTATATATATATGAAGCAAAATAAACTAATTTTTGACTAATTATGAACACAGAAGGTGAATTAGCATCAAGGATAAATTCATAGGAGCCCCAAATCGTCGAGCCAACCGGAGGTGCCTTATGTAGAGGCCAACCTAGAATTATGGGTGCAATTGGGAGAAGAATCGAGACAGGCTAACGTTGCCTTATTCGAGACAGTACAACAACTTCAAGAAGAAATGATTAAAGTTGGAATAGACAACTAACGATTAAGACAGGAGCAGGAGAAGATTCTTAAAATTTTGTCAGATCGGCAAAATCAGAGAGGACCAGATCCCAGTATAGAAAATAGAGAAAGGACCCCAACTGCTCATAATGAGGAAGATGATCCAGAATACGTAGAGTGTCACAAAAAAGAAGATGAAGGGCATTCAAATAATGTTTTTAACCAAAGAAAACCAAAAAGACCAAAGATAAAATTACAAGGGGAGCTCAAAAAAATCAGATCGTCACTATTCGAAGGAAAGTCAGAAGAAGTAGCGGAGGCTTGGCTAATAGACATGGGTAAATACTTCCATATTTATGAATATACTGAAAAAATTAAAGCAAGGCTGGAAATTTACCAATTATGAGGAAAAACCACCCTCTGGTGGGAAGAAATTAAAATCATAAAGAAGATTGATGAAGAACAAGTAACAAGACAAGAATTTCGGAAACACTTTAAACATAAATATTTAACAGAACGTTAATATGACGAAAAGGAAAAAGAGTTCCATGAATTAAGACTAGGGACCTTGACCATGGATGAATATGTAGTGTGCTTTACTTCCCTGTTGCAATATGTCCCATATATGCAAGAAGAAAAAGCTAAGATCCAATGATTTATTAGCAGTTTGCACAACTTCATGAAGGCAAAATTAGAATTTGACTATCCCATAACCATGGACGATGTAGTTTGGAAGGCTCGCATCCGTTATTAGTAGATGAAGTAGAAAAATAAGGGATCTAAAGGAGTTGCTGCCAAGAAAATGAGGAATTTTCCACCAAAAAGACATTCGAAAACCATGCATGGTAGAAACTATCAACAAAGGACTTTTGGAAAGTTTGCAAGAAACCCACCCAGAACTTAGATATTCACTGAGAATAGACAATCTGAAGGAATTAGTAGAACTGTTACTGAAGAACCACCAAAACCACCACTACAATGTTGGGATGTCGAGAATCACATTATTACAAAAACTGCTAGCACAAATCTCAGACTGAGCAACTTTCTAAGATGCAATAAGCCTCTATGGTAGGGGATATTGCAAGGAGCATGCCCAAGATTAATGTGACTTTGGATGATCATCAGGCGAAATATCAACCCACCATGATTGAATGGAAAGGTATGATTGTTGGTCAATATGTTTCTGTTTTATTTGATCCAGGCGCGAGCCTAAGTTACATTAGTCATAAAGTGGTAGAAAAATGTCAAATGCAAAGTAGTAAATACAAACAGTCATGGCTAGTTCAACTAGCTAATGGTACCAAAAGAAAGATGTCAGCCAAAACATAAAATTGCCCTATAATAGTTTCAAGACAACCTATCTAGGTCAATCTGAGTATTCTTCCCCTAGGCTCATATGATGTATTAATAGGGATGGACTAGTTAGAAGGTCACTGGTCCCTAGTATAAAAGAAAAGTCCATAAGTTATCTTACCGAGTTAGGACAACAGAAGGAAATTCAAGGAATTAAGAAAAATATCAAGTTGCGCCCTATTACAACCATTCAACTCAAAAAGTGTATAAGAAAAGGGTGTGAGCTTTATGCTGTTCAGGTAGGGTATGAAAATGATAAAAATAAAATTAACACTTTAGAGAATATTCCTATAATCCAGGATTTCTTAGATGTATTCCCTTAATCTATTCCAGGATTACTGCCAAGGCGAGACATTGATTTTACAATTGAACTAGTGCCTGGTGCAACCCCTACTTTGAAAACCCCTTAGCGTATGAGTGTCCCAGAATTGATTGAACTTAAAATGTAGCTATAGTAGTTGTTAGATAAAGGATACATATGCCCAAGAGTGTCTCCTTGGGGGGCCCCAGTGCTAATTGTACTAAAAAAGGACAGAACCCTACGACTATGCATTGACTATCATCAACTGAATAACCTGACCATAAAGAACAAATACCCGCTACCTCGCATCGATGACTTATTTGACCAAGTACAGAGAGCTAAAGTGTTCTCAAAAATAGATTTAAGTTCTGGATACCACCAAATCAGAATAAAGGATGAACATTTGTAAAACCACAATCCGAACTCGTTACGGACATGACGAGTTCATGGTACTTCCTTTTGGCCCTACCAATGCACCAACCACGATCATGAGCCTAATGCACGTATTTTCCAGCCCTTTTTGGATAATTTTGCGTTGATTTTTATCGACGATATACTAATATACTCTAAAAACCAAGTGGAACATGAGCAGCACTTGAGAACAGTATTGCAGATTCTGCGAGAAAACCAGTTGTATGCAAAGTTCAGAAAATGTGACTTTCACAAAGACCAATTCCAGTACGTAGGGCATCTTATATCAACAGAAGGGATAACAATGGATCCAAAGAAAATAAAAACTATTATGGAATGGACCGAACCGAAAAACGTGCCTGACATAAGATCCTTCTTAGGCTTGGTAGGGTATTACCACTAATGTATAAAGGACTTTTCGAAAATTTCCTCCCAATGACTTCACTTCAAAAAAAGGGATGAGCTTTCCACTCGACAGTGGAATTCCAACAAATTTTTTAGCAGCTAAAACAACTGCTTACAACCGCTCTGGTGCTAAAGGTAGCGGATCTGGAAAAATCCTTTACAGTATGTACCGATGCAAGTAAAGAAGGAGTCGGTGGAGTACTAACTCAGCAAGGAAAAGTCATTGCTTATGAGTCATGAAAGCTGAAGGATTATTGATCCAAATACAAAATGGCATCAACCCATGATATTCATCCACCCATGGTATTGTAAGTGGCATCCACCCATGGTATTTATCCACCCATGGTATTCATTCACCCATGGTATTCGCCCATTGTATTGTGACATCCACCCAAGGTATTCATTCACCCATGGAATTGACACATGGTATTGTGACATCCACCCATGGTATTCATTCACCCATGGAATTGACACGTGGTATTGTAATTGAAAAATACTATCAATAACAAGTCGCATTTTGTAAAAGGACAGATTGTTTGCCACAATGAAGCCTTTATAGCTATTATAGGTTTTAATAAAAAAATTCTTTGTGGTTTTGTTTATTGGGCATTCTCCTCTTTTCTTCTAAAAATTCATAGAAGAAAAAGAGGATAATTTCCAATAAACAAAACCACAAACAATTTTTTTATTAAAACTGATAATCACTATAAAGGCTACATTGTGGTGGACAATCTGTCATTTTACAAAATGCGACTTGTTACTTATAGTCTTTTTCAATTACAATACCACGGGTCAATTCCATGGGTGAATTAATACCATGGGTGGATGTCACAATACCATGGGCCAATTCCATGGGTGGATGTCACAATACCATGAATCAATTCCATGGGTGAATGAATATCGTGGGTGGATGTCACAATACCATGGGCGAATACCATGGGTGGATGTCACTTACAATACCATGGGTGGATGCCACTTACAATACCATGGGTAAATTCCATGGGTGGATGAATACCATGGCTTGATGCAATTTTGTATTTGGATCAATTATGAACAACGTTACTCTGCCTATGATTTGGAGTTGACTGCGGTAGTGCATGCACTAAAGATGTGGCAGCACTACCTTCTGGGAAATAAATTTTTGTTGTTAACTAACCATAACAGTTTGACAAATTTCTTTAATCAATCTAATTTAAATACATGCCAAGCCAGATGGACCACATTCCTGAGTGAATTTGATTTTGACTTAAAACACATCAAAGGAAACGAAAACTGAGTAGCTGATGCTTTATGCAGAAAATTACATTGCATCTATGAAGTACATTTCATTCATGCACACTCTAACCTACCAGGGGTTATGCAAGAAGCTTCCCTCAAGAATCTAGAGGATGCATTCTCATGGCAGTAAGCTTCAGAAGCCCAGGAAAGAGGGAAGCAATGTGAGTATGCAATTAATTCTGTTAACATTAAGAAATCGAATTTACATTCCTAACCAGATTTCTGTGAAGCGGATATTATTAGATGAGTTTCATAGGAAACCTTATGTTGCCCACCCAGGATACCAAAAATTTTATTCTTCCATTAAGAAAAGTTATTTCTGGCCCGGTTTACGAAAATATGTGGCTGAATATTTATCCAATTTCTTAGAGTGCCAATTGGTGAAAGCATAACATCAACATTCTATAGTTCTGTTGCAACCATTACCCATTCCGGAATGGAAATGGGAGACCATAACTATATATTTTATTACGGGGTTACTTCGTACCAAAAAGAAACATGTCTCAATCATGGTGGTCATAGACAAGCTAAGAAAGATTGCTCATTTCATCCCTATAAAATACACCTATAAGATGGTAGAGATAGCAGACATATTTATGAGAGAAATCTTCCGCTTACACGGGATACCCCGAGTGGTGATCTCTGATAGGGATGTAAAATTTACATCCTCTTTCTAAAAAAATCTCTTTGCAGGGCTGGGTACCCAAATCCATTTCAGTACTACTTACCATCTGTAGATAGATGGTCAGACTGAGTGAGTAAATCAAGTTTTGGAGGATATGGTGCATATGTTTGTAATGCAACAAACACATAAATGGGAGGATTACCTCCACTTGGTAGAATTCGACTAAAATAATGGGCATCACAAATCTTTGGGTATCAGTCCCTTTGAGGTACTTTATGGGAGAAAGTGTCGAGTATCCACAGATTGGAATAGTCTGGAAAATAAATTAGCATTGGGTCTGAACATGCTAGCGGAAATGGAGGCTACCATTAAGAAGGTTCTCCAAAACTTAAAGGTGGCACAAGATAGGCAAAAAGTTTATACAAAAAGTAAGAAAAATCATAAAGAATTCCCGCTGGGTGATCACGTGTCTCTAAAGGTGAAAACTTGGAAGAGCACCTTGCAGTGGAAAGGTTGTGCAAAATTGGCACCACAATACTGTGGGCCTTTCCAAATTTTGGATTGGATTGGGCCTATGGCATCTAAAATAGCACTAGCAAGCCACATCTGAGTACACAATGTCTTTCATGTGTCCTTGTTAAAAAAAAAATATTTACGACCCTCGACCTATGGTTAGCTAGGAGAGTATTCAAGTATGATAAATAGAAAGCAATATGATTAAAATATTGTTGTTTTGAAATGTTCTGACAACATAATATGAATGTGTAGGTAGAACCAAAGGGAGAAATTCTTGCAGAGCCTCTTCATATCCTCGATCAGAGAGAAACCATCTTGCAGAGGTGAGCCATCATCCAAGTTAAAGTGCAGTGGAAGAACTTTGGCCCGAATGAGGCTACCTGGGAAGAGAAGGAGTCCATGCGAAAAGTTTATCCTGCACCTTTTACGTAGAGAAAGAACACCATTGACGATGTTCCTCTCAAGGGGAGGGAGTTGTAACATAAAACGAGACATCATGAGTTGTTTTTACCAAGCTTAATTTGATTTATGTTATTTAACTATTAAAACTATTGGGATTAAAATAGACTTAACAAATACAGTTAATTATTATTTAAAATACTTTGGACCAGATTATTAAAATAATTAAAGAAACAGTTGAACTATATTCTGAGAACAGTTACAACTACTCCTTCACCCTTTTAACTTAAAGGGGAAAGAGGGCAGAACCCAAGGGGGTTGGGAAGAGGAGGATTGTGTTGCATTCTTCCTGGAGCTAGCAAGCATAACCAATGGGAAAGAAAGTTGAGGTAACAAGCTATGAGGTACGAAACTTAAGGCTAGACAGAGTCCTGATGCCCATGGTACCTAGTTGTTCCTTATTGATAGAAATGGAAGGGCTCAGAGGGGGAACCTGGACGTAATTTCCAGTTCCAAGGCTGGGTGGTGAGATCTTACGATTATTTAATATATACGTAACTAAATACAAATAAGCAATACTAACATGGCAATAATTATCAGTAGAATAGTTTGAATGTTTACTGTAAATTGAAATAACATAGTAATAGTGAATGACCTGTTTACTATAAGTAGATATTTTGGAAATGGTTTAGCATAGATAATGCTCATTCACTAATTTCTGAGTGGAATAGTAACACAAATAGATGATGCATGATTTCCTAATGGATACTAATACACATCTAGAGAACTATACAACTGTCAGTTAGCAATCAATGTTGAACTAATGAGCAAAATGACATTACAGAGGAATGTCGATTTAACCTAGAAACACATAAGTATATAAACTGCAAAGCAGATGCCTATCAGTCTTCTACTACAAATAAATAAATAAATGATACGAATTGTAAACATATTCATATAGCAATATATATGTCTAATTATTAGACCTCTGTCATATACAATAATTTCCATAAACTGTAGAAAGAAGTTAACTTGGCAAACCCTTCCCCATGCTTCTGGTTAAATAAATGATTTCTTTACAGTTCTTTACATACCTAGGGTTTGAGCTACAGACGAGTTCGTAAAGAACCCATCCATACCCATGCACCGCAGTTTCTTAAAATTAAACCATGATTTCTAACCATAATGATCAAGAATATGTACATAAAGCGCTTTAAACAAAAATGAATGCCATAGCCTGTGCAACGACTGAGAAGAAAATCATACACAACAAATAATCCTCAGTAATCAACCAAATCCCAAATCTCAGCAACTGATTATACAACAATGAGGGTTTACATAAATAAACACCAAAAATTCATTAAAAAGTCTAATATAATTATATTTCATTGAATCCAGTCCAGTCGAAAAACATTTCACAAAATTACAATAAGTTCCGTCATATGCTCAACACAGAATTGAACTATATTAATTCTAGGTGGCTAGTATGAGCATAAATAAACCTAAAACTTTAATTAATATTATGATTCATAGTCGAGAACTCATCTTGGCCGAAGCTGCAACATCAAACAAATTACAACTCTTGAAATCGTCTGTCTCGGAGAGTGATTCTCTGAACCAAGGCACAATAAACGAGTTTGCCAACACACCTGGAAGGAGTAGGAAGAAGTTGGGATTAGCACTGGAATCATCCTCAACAATGAAAAAACTAAACGAGGTTCTTGAACCAAACCCTGAGGTAATACATGCACAATAAGAAACCATGAGCAAAATACCACCTATATAATAAATCGACAACAACATCAACCATGAAATGTAAGTAGGCTTACCTGTATGTGAGTTGGGAAGCCATTGAAGCTGCAATGAGACCTGTATGGAATCAGACCACCTCGGTGGGGAAAGAATTGGAAAATAATTGCAAGAAGACTCAACGACATTATCGTAGTGGAACATATGTTACCTCGGAATGTTGGAGCAATGACCCTTTCATCAAGACTACTAAGGACCAGGTCGGACTCTTCATTGCTACCCAAAATGCCAATAACCCATTGAACAACTCCAGAACTATCATAAGCCAAACTTAGTGGAAGAAACAATGCATAACAACATAATATGATCAGAATGGGGACAAGGATGGCACCTGGAGTCTCAAAGGTGAATTGGCCGAACAGTTTCATAAGTTCGCCATGATAGAGCAGAAAGATGAAGAAAAGATTAACCAAATGAATTATCCCTTCTACCAAAACAGTTGATAAACCCTTCAACCAGGCTTGAAACAATCAAGACCATCAATCAATGCTAATTGGATGATAAATAGGCAGCCATCCCTACCTCGGGATCCATCCACAGTAAGTTAGGTAAGGGTATTAACACCATCATAGGTGGCAAGGACGAGCACGTGTAATCTAGGTAGGATGACACCTTGGGACTCTGCGACATCAATGGAATGCAGCCTACTCGAGGACGATGAAGGAGCGTGTGAACAATACTGGTAGTGGTGGAATGTACCACATAGGCTACTAGTAGTGGTGATCCCTTTTTGACTCCACAACTCCAACTCTAACCCAAATCACAAACATTAACCCAATTCATTACCACAACAATCATACAAGTCCACGTTATGATGGACCAAGGGGTAGGCAAGGCATTAGTATTACAATGATTAATTCTTGTTAGGTTA
>APFE030473546.1:31997-55111 GCA_000404065.3 Pinus taeda | reverse complement strand
AACATATATTCTCGATTATTTAGCGTAAAATTTTATCATTGTTATATTAAAATGTGGAATGATTTTGTTTTATTATATTAATGATATTTATTTCTTTGATACCGATGGAAAATAACAATATTAAATTAACTAAATGTTCATTTATTGTAAAATTTTATCATTGCTATTTTAAAATCTGGTATGATGAATATTTTAAAAATTTATAGAAAACAATAAATATTATAGGAAAAAGGTATGAGCTGGGTTAAAGTAATATTTTGATTTTTATATTTTTATTTAAATTTATAATTTTATATTTAAATATATTTTGGTTGGTATAACTTATTTATATTTTAAGCTTTAAGAATTTAAATAAAAAAATATATAATCATTTTATAGTAATATAATTAAAATGATGTGCCTTAAATGCTTTATTCTATCAATCTTAATTGCGATTTATATACTCATTTGAATTATAACTATGACTTAATTGAAAAAAATAATAAAGTCTTTCTTAAACTCCCTCCTAAATTCTTAGAAACATGTCTCCCAATTTTTTTAAACTAATCTATTAGCATTAGTATGGTTAACGAATGAAAAAATGAATTTAAATGAGAAGGCAAGCCATTATTTTTGGGGTGGAAAAGGGAGAGAAAACAAGAGAGAATAAGGAGAAAAGTCATGATTTTTCTATATAACCATTAGGTTGTAATATTTTGAAGTGATAAACTTATTTTGAAGTTCAAAGATAATGTGAGAAAATTTTGTAAGTTTGTATAGTGTGAGGGTTTCAATTAGTCCAATAGTCGTGTAAGCAGAATATGCATAAAGGAAAGGAGTACCTGAGGAAATGTGTAATAGAGTAAATGCTTAACAAAGTAGGTGCTCACCAGGGATGGAATTTGACAGGCATTTTGCCCGTCATAAGGCTTTTTGCACGTATTTGATGGCTGGAATTTGTCATTCCCCATTTTGAGTGACGTGCCTGGAAGAGTTAAAGACGGATTTTTGACGTTTGGAACTTTTTCCAAAACGTTTTTACGCACCAAATGTTCTTACGTGGCAAGTTTTTTCATATAACAGGGTATTTTTTGGGCAAGTTTTTTTAATTGAAAATATTCTAAATTATAATCAGTGTTGGTATAGTTACAACTTAAGCCCCTTTATTTTTCATACAACATGGTATTTTTTGGGCAAGTTTTTTTAATTGAAAATATGCTAAATTCTAAATTCTAAAGTCGACATGAATTATGTGGGGCATGTATGATATACGTGGGCTTTACATGTAATAAAGGGAGGTCGGCCATGAATAAGCAACCCCCTTAACATGAGGAAGGAAACGTATATATGAGTGAAGGAAGAGCTCATTTCACTCATCGACTTTCGCTTGAAGAGCTCTTCGCATAAGAGACTAGGGAAGTGCGAAGGATGAAGGGGATATGCGCAATCCTCATGCGCATAAAGACTAAGAGACTTCGCATATTTCAGATTGGTTTATGTGGAGTGTTGGCTCGGTTAAGGAAGGTTTATACACGGGTATGCAGGATTGTAGCCAAATCCATCTCGCATAAACGTGCAGCAGAAAGATCAGTACAACCACAATAAAACATGTTACCACGAATACCTTGATTCTGTCATAATCCGGTTTGCCATCATTGTCAGGCGGGTGATTAAAACCAGTGACCCAGCCCATTTTCAATCTCAAATTAAAGCCACCAAATTGTCTTCAAATGGACCTGCTCTCGGCCTCTGAAAGCACAACCAAAAAGGCATGCCGCCGGTCAATTCATTGAATGAAGCAGCGCCTCGAACGCTTCTATAAATAGAAAATTGACTGTTATGGTTTCGATGAAAAGCTTCATGGCCAGTCATAATGATCGAATTTCATTACGGAAAAATTAGTGTGAATTATTTTCTATTTTTTTTTTTTTTTATTTCTTCTAAATTTTGTAAAGTGATAGTTTTTTTGTTGATTGATAGAGATTTTAACCATGAAAATTTTCTGTTGATAGTTTTGGCTAGTTTAAATTTTATCATTTTAAATTTCATTTAAATCTCGTCATGTGACAAGTATTTATTGAATGGCAGATATTTTTAAAATGAAATTTCTATATTGCTCAATCTAAAATTTATCATTAAAAATTTTTAAAACGTAATTTTAAAAAGAGTATATTAATGAGTTATATTTTTTTTTAGGGATTTGATTATATAATTAATTTTTTTTTAGAGACTTTTTATTATCATTTTTTAAGAATACTTTGATTTATTTTCAGGAGATTAAAATATTTAGAAAATCACGTTGACGAAATAATTAAGCTTATTTATCTATTAATTCCATTTAAAATAGAGTAGTTTAACCCATATAAAATAAATTAGTAATTGAAAAAAAATAAGTGAATGGACAAATTTTATTGAATGGTAATTTTTTAATCAAAATTTTATTAGTGAAGGGTTAATTTATTATGAGAACATCACTCTTGAAGGGAAAAATTTTTAATATAACGTTTCTTGACAGGAAGCATAAGGACCCAAAACGTCAAAAAAAAATTGTATGACGGGTAAAGAGAAATCCAAATTCCTACCCTGGTTGGATCAAACCCAACCCTATCGGGGAAATACAACGTTCATTTTGTTTAGGTTATATCATGGAGTAAATTAATATAATCTGCAACTACATGAACCCATTCAATTAACCTCTTCTTCACGTAAACCGGATCCTCCATTAATGTTGAACTTAAGATTGTCGTCATTATCCAAAAGTCATATTTTCTCAATATCAATTCATATGGGGTAATATTTGGCCTCCACAACATAAAAAATTCCTTCACCTGAAATGGATGTAGGTTTTTGGTCCAGCTTCTGATAATAAAACGCTGTTGTGGGCATGTTGGCGGTGTCTTCTTCGACCATGAGATGCCATGGCTTGTCAGAGCCAGAAATTGTACAGTTTATATTTTCTCAATATCAATTCATATGGGGTAATATTTGGCCTCTGCAACAGGAAAAAAAAATTCCTTCACCTGACATGTATGCAGGTTTTTCGTCCAACTTCTTGTGATAAAACTCTTTCATGGTCATGTTGGCAGTGTCTTCTTCGACCATGAGATGCCATGGCTTGTCCAGAGACAGAAATTATATAGTTTATATTTTCTCAATATCAATTCATATGGGATAATATTTGGCCTCTGCAATAGAAAAACAAATTCCTTCACCTGACATGGATGCAGGTTTTTCCTCCAACTTCTGATAATAAAATGCTGTCATGGGCATCTTGGCCGTGTCTTCCTCGACCATGAGATTCCATGGTTTGTCCAGAAATCATCATGCTATGTAAAAAGCATCATTAAATCTAATATTAATATTATTAAATTTAATAGCTTTAGATTGATACAATATTAAATTTAATATAATATTAAATTTGCTATATTAATATGTCATGATATATATTAACTCTAGATATATATAGATGGAAGAACAAAAACATAGAATGATATAGGGGGAGAGATGGAGGGAGTGACGATGGAAAGATGGAGATAAAATGAAAAAGGGGAGAAGAGGAATGAAGAGAGAGAAAGAGGGAGACACAAAGATAAAGGGGGTAGAGAGAAGAAGAGAGGGAGGGAGATAGTGACAAGGTTGGAGGGTAGAGAGAGGGGAAGGATTAGAGAGAGGAATTGAGAGGGAAGGATAGATAGGGAGGGACAAAAAGAGAGAGTTGGATGGGGAGAGAGGGAGTGAAGAAGAAAGACATATAAAGAGAAAAGTGCAGAGAGAGAGAGCGAGTGATAAGGGAGAGATGGAGAGAGAGTGTGTATGTTTTGGGGTGAGATAGAGAGAGAAATAAAGAGAGATGGAAGAGAGTGGGAGAGAATGATAGATAGAAGGAGATAATGACAGAATTGGAGGGCAAAGAGGGAGAGTGAGGGACAAGGGGATAAAAAGGGAGAGAGAGAGGACATAGGGAGGGAGATAGAGATGGAGTTGGAGGGGGAGAGAAAGGGAGGTATGAAGAAGGACATAGAGAGAGAAAGGTGGAGAGAGAGACAGAGGGATGATAAGGGAGATACAGAAAGAGTGAGGGAGGAGAGCATGAGGAGGGAAGAGAGATAGAAAGGGGAGAGAGGGAAAGAAGGGGAAAAGGAAGGACTAGGAAGAGGGAGGGAGAGATAGATAGATATGGAGAAAGTGTGTGTATGTTTTGGGGGTGATATAGACAGACAAAAGAGAGGCAGAGGGAGATAGAGATATAGATGGGAGGTGAAGAGAGAGATAGAGAAAGGGATGGAGGGAGAGAGAGATAGATATACATGGAAACTCTGTGTGTGTTTGTGTGTGTGTGTTGGGGGGTGAGATAGAGAGACAAATTAGGGGAGATAAAGGGAAAAAAGATTTAGATGGAAGGGGAAGAGAGGGAAGAGGATTTCTAACACTAGATGCATTTATTTCATTATCGATGATGACTTCTAATTCTATTTGATTTCTTGCACTAGATGCATTGATTTCAATGTAGATGTTGATTTCTAATCCTATTTAATTATTTGCACTAGATTCCTTGATATGAATGTAGATGTTGATTTCTAATCTTATTTGACTGCTTGCATTAGATTCATTCATTTTAGTGTAGATGTTGTTTTCTAATCCTATTTTATTGCTTGCATTAGATGGATTAGATTTTGTTAACATTGAGACTATGAATTATTAAAGTGCTTTTCACTATTAGATGGAGGGGGGAGCAAGGGAAGAATATTTCTTTAACTAGATGCAATGATTTCAGTGTAGATAACGATTTCTAGTCCTATTTGATTGCTTGAACTCGATGCATTGATTTCAGTATAGATGTTGATTTCTAATCCTACTTGATCGCTTTCTCTAGATGCATTAATTTCAGTGTAGATGATGATTTCTAAGCCTATTTGATTGTTTGCACTAGATCCATTGATTTTAGTGTAGATGTTGATGTATAATACTATTTGAGTGTTTCCTCTTGATGCGTTGATTTTAGTGTACATGTTTATTTCTAATCTTGTTTGTTATCTTGCATTAGACTCATTCATTTCATTGTAGATGTCGTTTTCTAATCCTATTTGATTTATTTCATTAGATGGATTAAATGTTGTTAATCTTGAGGTTCTAAATTATTAAAAAAAAAATCAATATTAGACGGAGTGGGAAAGACGGAAGAATATTTCTTCTGCTAGATGCATTGATTTCAGTGTAGATGATGATTTTTAATCCTATTTGATTGCTTGCACTAAATGCATTGATTTCAATGTGTATGTTGATTTCTAATTATATTAGATTTCTTGCAATAGATGCATTGATTTCAATGTAGATGTTGATCTCTAATTATATTTGATTGCTTGTAATAGATGCATTGATTTCAGTCTAAATGTGGATTGATAATCCTATTTGATTGTGTGCACATGTAATTCCCTACTTAATCTTATTATGCAAATTTGATTAGTGTTTAAATTACCTTAAAGTATTGACCAATAAATATCAAGAAATATTGGTACATACCTACATTTGTGACACTGTAAATTTATTTACTAATATAAATTTTATAATTGTTATTATTCAATTCTCAACTTCTCTTCTCAAATTTAATTTTGGAGGGGAAATGCTCTCTTTCCATTATTCCAATTTAAATATCTTATCCCCAAAATGCCCTCTCAAATCTACTTGGGAGAATATATGGTCTTTCCCAATTAATTTTCAAATTAAATATCCATATCTTATCCCCAAAATGTCCTCTCAAATTTACATGGGAGAAGATATGGTCTTTCCCCAATTAATTTCCAAATTAAATATCCATATCTTATCCCTAAAATGTCCTCTCAAATTTACTTGGGAGAAGATATGGTCTTCCCCAATTAATTTCCAAATTAAATATCCATATCTTATCCCAAAAATGTCCTCTCAAATATACTTGGGAGAAGATATGGTCTTCCCCAATTAATTTCCAAATTAAATATCCATATTTTATCCTGAAAATGTCCTCTCAAGGTCACTTGGGAGAAGATATTGTAATAAAAGTCAAATGAAAGGATGACGGGGTAGTTATGACATTAATGATAGGTGGTTGAGGTGGAGGGGAGGAAGAGGCATAAAAGGGGAAGGATAATGAGAGGCGAGGGGAATCCTTGGTCTTGGTTTTGGTTTTGGTTTTGGTTGTGGTTTTGGAGGATTTTGTTTTGGGAGGAATGTGGAGAAAAATAGAAAACAAGAGAATGAGACTATTTGTTTAACTTGGACACACTACATCTAGTTGGACTTGGGCTAGAGAACTTGTGGAGATTGAGGTTCCCTAGGCTAGGAAATACTTCCTAGTTGGCTAGGATGCAAATCCAGTCGAGTAGTCAAGAGGAGCATCCCAATAGAGTCAGGAGCTCAGGAGCATCTCAACTAAGCTATTGGAATAGGTATTCCTACATTTATTGATTACTTATGTAAATGGTTGCACTGAAATTCTTACTTATTTAATTTGTGGTAAATAAAATTATAATTGTATATTATCATCAAATAAATTTTTAAATATAAATAAGTTATTTTCTATCTTATTGTGTTTAAAATTAGAAAAATTTAGTTTTTAGTTAGAGGAACTTAGGAGGGAGCCTCACACATGGTATCAGAGCCAAGATTCAAAATATAAGGCCTAAATCCCACCAACTCAACAAAGCCCTAGATAAAATTATGAACCCTAAGGCAACTAAGAACAACTCCCACAAAAAAAAGAGTCAATTTTTTTCATGCAACTCATCTTACGAGATTCTAGAAATATTTCCTCATGGTTAACTCCATATTTTCAACTCTTCCATGTTTCTTGAAATGCTCAATGGTCTTAATGACAAAGTATATGGGGATAGTACAGTTAACTCGATCAGCAGCAAGAGCCTTCACTATGTTAATACCTATTAATTCTCCATCAAGATTGACTAACGGTCCATTATAGTTTCCCTTATTGATTACACAATCCATTTGTAAATAGTAATATTCTCTCCGCATTCTAACAAGACCCAGATCACTGCTCTTGCAATCTACATTGCTCACAATTCTAGCAATAACTGTATTTTGGAGAGATACAAGGCATCCCAAATCTATTATCCAATCCCTTGGTCGAAGTTTTCTAGAAGAACCCAGTTTTGCTGTTGGAAATGGAACCTTTGCGTTAATTCTAAAAACAACAATATAAGTATGAAAATCAACATCGATAACTTCTCCATCAAAAGTCTTTCCATCTTCCAATGTAACAAAAACTAGCTCCCAAACTACATTCTTCTTGTCAAAATTTATGCCAAAAATCGACAGAAATAGGACCATCAAGGTATGTCCAAGAAACTAAAACAACCTCATATCTCTGTCCAAAAAAAAAAAAAAGTTAGTCTCATATCTCTATCCAAAAGAAGGTATGGCTGCCCACTAAACCTGCCAAAAGGCAATCCAAAGATGTCTGCAAATTTCCTTCAGCAAACAGTCCTAAAAGCGTGACCTTTGTTGCCTTCTAGTCAACCCAAGGGATAGTCCAAAAGATGGCACCTGTTGTCCTCTAAGGCTATTCAAGAAAACTTTCCTTTGTAAAGCACTCCTGCACTTGTAAACTCTGCTACTACATGCACATTTGTTAAAAATGTGCCATTTTGATCACAACAGATATAGATGTAGATGCAACGGGTATTAGATTTGCATTTGGCACATTGAGTCCTTTCTGTTGTGAATTGTTGCGGATTTCTAATCTTTTATTGGAACTGGCTGAAACAAGAAGATCCCAGACTTGTTCTTTGTATATTTCAATCATTTGAATGGAAACCTCATATTTAATGTATCCTTTTCTTGTTTTGATATCTGGAATGATGCATTCAAGGCTCGATAGTTCACACCCCAACTCTCCTCTGTAATCACCTTAGGACCAGTGATTGTGTATGTCTTCCATTATAGGTAACATACCCCATATATTCATCAGCACATGGTGTGATAGACTTGACAGGGCTAATATAGCCCTTCAAAACGGCTAAGCAGCAACTCTGGGAATCACCCAGTTCCCTCCAAATCCTTAGAGCCTTAACAGAAGAGCTACTGAAAATCAATTCCGAGTTAACAATGACCACAGATGAGATAGCCTAAATGTGATCTCTCAGCAAACTAGAAGCACACAAACATGTTCGTGTTCAAACTTCAAATGGTTTGGAAGTATCAATCGTTTGTTTCTCCCAAATAATAATGGCTTTGTCACAGCCCCCTAAATAGAGGACCGAAACATCATAACTAAGTGCAAGAGCATTGAAGGAATATTTGTGCTTCTCCAATGTACTGACCAGTGCATGCCCAGTCTTACATTTCTTCCATACTTTTATCTTGCAACCAGCAGAAGTAGTGTATGCAAATCCATCATGTGAGACTGCAATTGCATTGATTGCATCGTCATAATCTACAAAAACTAATTGGGACTATGATAACCTCCATACTTTGACTGTTCTATCCTAAGAATTAGAATACAACACTAGGGCATATTTTGATGCAGCAAGGGAAGATATTGCATCTGCATGTTGCAACCATAGGAATTTCTTATGTCTTCTCACTTTTACATAATTCTTAGGCCTTACCAAGTTCTTCAAGCAATCCATAATGGAAAACATCCTACAAACAACTTTGTCATGATGATTATATTTGTGAGAATATTTCTAGACTTTGATCTTATCGTCCTTGTAATGTGCACTAAATAGCTTCTCACCAACATCACTGATGGCCTTCACAACTCCATAGTTACTGCACACATATTTCAGAGGATATAGTTCACTACTATCATGATAAAGCTACCATGCTTCAATTCCCTCATAACAACCACCGTAGAGAGGACTTATATTTGTTTCTCCTCATTATAATCAAATAGAATACACCACTAATACCTCTGATTTTAATGGCTTTTATGCATCTGTAGACATTTTATCCATAACTTGAATCTATATTGAATAGAAATCTGCACAAAGGAGTTGAGAAAGCTTTGGAAATTTGAGCTTGAATGACTCATCAAATCAC
Source organism: Pinus taeda (assembly GCA_000404065.3). Classification (NCBI taxonomy): domain Eukaryota; kingdom Viridiplantae; phylum Streptophyta; class Pinopsida; order Pinales; family Pinaceae; genus Pinus; species Pinus taeda. Next base: position 46,099 of record APFE030473546.1, on the reverse strand, counting down.
AATGAACGCTTGATAAACAGTTGATGAGGGAAAAGTACATTTAGATATGGGCAACAATATGCTTTCTGCATATGAGACCACGATGGATTTGAAAGTGGAGCTGTCATAATCGAAACAGCTTGGAAATTTGCATCTTATTTGTTTTTTATATGTTACCATAATGTATGAATTTATGTTTGTAGTAAGACCATAATGTAATTTATAATATTAGTGTTAGAATGAATAAATTATCTAGAATCTACATGAATATATTGCGTGTAGATTTGCGATTTGAACTCTTTCATGATAAATGATTTTAGTTTTTTGGCTGTCGGTGCCCCCAACAAATAATCTGATCCCAATAGTTTTTTATCTATTGTCCCTCATATCTTGATAGAGAAGGCTCACTTTAGTCTTTATCCCACATGAATAAATAAGTCTATACATGCCAATATTCCGTCACCTGTTCTAATATTTTTTCTCTTTATAAGTACTCCCACTTCTTCATCATGTCATTGGGAATGAGAAAAAGTGGTTAGTATGGCCCTATGTTGCAAGTTGGTATTAAAAATTATGCCAAATACTACTAGAAATTTTCAACTCGGATATTAGATCAGTGTTTACTAGTGTTCATTGGATCTGTACAACACATTTATTGTATCTAAGACGTGGTGTGAGCTTAGAATTCTTAAATAATGGAAAAAAATCTAGTAATAGTAATAAAGCATGAACAATTATGGTTATGCTCTATGAGTATATGTTATGATGTATCTTTCATATACCTTTAAAATGGAAAATGTAATAATTAGGCAATATTGTGATTTTGTAAGGTTCCGTTATGACTAAATTCTCCCTACAACTTTTCATGTGTGAAATTATGTGAACTTAGACATACTGAAATTAATAATTCAATATCTAATTTAAAGAAGTGTAGATGCAACATGAGTTTGTGGTTTGATGAGGATGATTGAGATTTTGTTTAACACTCTCTTGTCCCATACTTACATCCATCTCCCATTGTCAAAATGCAAAATGAATTCCATCCATTTAGTTTCTTGATCCTTCTCTTAAACAATGTGCAATTTTATCGAGTGAAATAAGGTCAACCAAGAGATCATCAAACATGACATTTTGTTGTTGTACCTAACCTTGTGACTTTTTCTTGAAGTAAGAGATCAACATGCCACACTTGTGCTCATGTAACTTAGAGAACTGGTCATTTTTTTCTTCTCACCATTCATTTGTGATTTTCTACATATTTTCCACACATTATTCCCCAATAGTTCCTCAATGTTTATTTTCTTCAACCACCTTTTTTGGGAACTTCTTCGAAGAATTCAAGAGATCTTTTTTCCAAACCACCATTTATGAGCCTCACCATCAAGTCACTCTAATATTCAACTTACATTATTCCAATTTCCTTCAGAATACAAAACGATTTTCTAGGATTAATTGCATCTTGATCTCCAAAAGAAATTGGTATTGCCACTAATTCTTGCCTTAAAAACTTTTCATCTTGTCAAAACCCCTAACTTTTTATCCTAAATGAATCCCAATTATTTAACTGTGCATGATCCTCTCTTTCTTCCTTCAAATGACTTTTGAATCACTTTAATTGCACCTTCCAATAAAAAATAATGTATGACAATTTTGAGTTGACATACCTTTTTAAGCACTTTTATGGGGACTACACTATCTATTATATCCCTAAAATTTATACATGTGAAATGTTTGATCATGGGCCATTGGTCTCTCTGAATTTGGATTTTCCCAGAGAAAGTTTTTGCTGATTTGCCAAACCCTATTGTTTTTATCCCTTATCCGAAAAGCAAGGTTATACAGATAGTTAATCTGCCAGTTTTGCCCTAATAGATCAAATTTTTGACCTGTAATACTCTTTTCTATCTTCTCTCATATGCCCCTTGTCTCACATAAATTTGACCTCAAAATCTTTACATATGTCTAATTTGTGAACCTTACTAGTTTTAACAAGTTTTCAGGGATATATCAGAACCCCATCTTTATGGAATATAGTGCCAAGATTCTTGAAAATAGAATGTTGAAATTTGGCCTAGATATGGTCCATGATTTCATCTTTCCAAATTTCAGGTCATCACTAAAATTGAATTTCCACAGAAAATGTTCAAATCCAACCATGCAACGTGTAGTTTGAATGTGTCAAACTAAAAATTACACTCTCATACCAAATGTTCTGAACCTAATACATGATTAAGCATTATATTCCTGCACACAAGGTACATAAAATATAGACATAGCACATAATGGCTCCCAAGTAACTCGAAAACATCCAAGTACAATAATTATAAGCCAATGTGTACAATAATGGTTCTATATATTCACCCATTGCCCATGTACACCCACTACTAAGTTGAAATACCATTTACATATACATTTGGCCATATACATAACCCCATTAGAGTAATAACCATTTTCAATAAAAATATACAATTTTTGACTAGAAATAGTAGGCATAGGGTCGAAAGGTCTAGATAAACCAAGTGGTCCGCCTCTATACTATCTACTTCTTGTTGGAGGATGTTTTTCATAAGGAATTTCCTAGATTACCTCCTGTAAGGGAGATTGATTTCACAATCAACCTAAAACCTAGTGCAAAACCAATATCTAAGACACCCTATAGGATGACAACTCCAGAACTTTGTGAGTTGCATATGCAGTTAAAAGAGATCTTAGACTTGGGATTTATCGCATAGTCTAGTATTTCACCTTGGGGTGCACCATTGATTTTTTTCAAGAAGAAGGATGGTTCCTTAAGGCTATGCATATTATAAGGACTTGAATAGAGCCACAATAAAGACTAGGTACCTGATACCTAGAATAGATGACCTATTTGATCAAATGAAGGGAGCTTCGGTTTTATCAAAGATCGATCTATGATCTAGATACCACCAAATGAGGATTAAGGAAGGTGATATCTCAAAAACTGCATTTCGAACTCAATTTGGGCTCTATGAGTTCATAGTTGTTCCATTTGGTTTGACCAGTGCACCAACGGTATTCATGAGCCTCATGAATGGCGTGTTCACAAAGTATTTAGACCAATTCATGCAAGTCTTTCTGGACAACATTCTTGTGTATTTCAAGAATGAAAAGGAGCATGAAAATCACCTAAGGGTATTATTGCCTTGCTTAAGGGAAAATCAATTGTATGGAAATTTGTCAAAATGTTCCTTCTTTAAGAAGAAAGTTCACTACCTTGGGCACATCATTTCAGGAGAAGGGATTTCAGTTGACACGGAAAAGGTAAAGGCCATAATGGATTGGCTAGTATTGAAAAATGCTCATGAGGTGCATAGTTTTATGGGGCTAGTAGGGTATTATCACAGGTTTATGGAAGGGTTTTCGAGGATTGCAAAACCCATCACCACATTACAGTGAAAGGGGGTCAGGTATGAATGGACATATGAATGTGACATTGCATTCATAGAAATAAAGAAGTTACTAAACAGTGCATCGATCCTTCGAGTACCAGACATGGAAAAGGACTTCACAGCCTGCACCGATGCTTCGAAGCAAGGGTTGGGAGCAACACTAATGCAAGAAGGTGGAGTAATAGCTTACGCATCTAGAAAATTGAAGAAACATGAAGAGTTGTATGCTACCAATGACTTAGAGTTAGCATTAGTGATGTTAGATTTGAAACTGTGGAGACACTACCTCATTGGGAGAATATTTGAGTTAAGAACAGATCATCAAAGCCTGAAGCACCTCTTCACTCAAAGAGATATGAATGCTAGAAAAAGGTGGTGGAGCAAATTGATGAGTGAGTATGATTTTGAGATCTCATACATTAAGGGAAAGGACAATGTGGTGGCTGATGCACTAAGCAGGAGGCCACAAACCTTCTCCCTAGTAGCCTTAAAGGTAAATTTGAGGGAACATGTGTTGGAGAAACTCTTTGAAGAAAGTTGGTATCTAAAGGTTATCTTAGCACTCTAGAGTGGGAATCAGATAGAACCAAAGTTTGAGGGATATGTCCTTAAACCAGATGGACTATTGAGATTTCAAGGGAGAATGTACATACCTAAGGAAGGGGTTATAAGAAATACTATCCTCGAAGAGTCCCATAGAGCACTCTATTGTGCACATCCTAGAGTGAATAAGATGTATGTGGACATGAAGAAACTCTTCTTTTGGGCAGGCATGAAGCACGACATAGTCTAGTTTGTCTCCAAATGTCTCAAATGTCAACGATTGAAGGCCACTCATCACCATCCAGCAGAACTCCTAAAACCACATGATATTTCTATGCCTAAATGGGAGGTAATTTATATGGATTTTGTTGTGGTTTTTTCATTCACATCATAGAGGCACAATGCTATATTGGTTGTAGTTGATAAATTGACCAAAATTGCCCATTTCATCCCAGTAAGAGACACTTACGATGTTACTGATGTGGCATGAGTCTTTATAAGTGAAGTTATTCAATTACACAAGTTACCCACAAAGATCATTTTTTACAGAGACTCTCGATTTACATCTAGGTTTTGGACAATTTTGTAATAAGCACTAGGGACTCGATAGAACCTTAGCACTGCATATCATCTAGAAACATATGGGCAGACTGAAAGAGTAAATTGGGTTATGGAAGACATGCTTAGAATGTACATCATGGATAATTAGACTCAGTGGGAAAGGTACTTACCATTGGTAGAGTTTTCCTATAATAACAATTACCACAGTTCAATTGGGGTGCCTTCTTATCAAGCTCTATATGGGAGACCATGTAGGATGCCATTGAGTTGTTAAAAGTTGGAGGACCGAGTAATAGTTGGGCCAGAATTAGTTCAAGAAATGGAGGAATAGGTAAGACAAATTCGACAAAGGTTAAAGGAAGCACAAGATAGACAAAAGAGTTATGCTGATTCACATAGGATTGATCGTAATTATGAAGTAGGGGACCAATTTTTTATTTCTATCTGACCCAACAAAATCACCATTTGGTTTGGGAAAGGGACGAAGTTGTCACCTCGATTTTTAGTACCTTTTAGGATCAAGGAGAAGATTGGATTAGTTTCCTATAGTCTTGTACTGCCACCCCATTTGCATAAAACTCATGATGTTTTTCATGTATCTATTTTACGACATTCTATTTTTGATGAATATCACAAATTGGAATGGAGGGAATTGTAGGTCTCGGACATGGGAACCATAATGGTCGAACCATTACACATATTGGATTGTAGGGTTCAACATCTTATATGTCGCATGGTGGACCAAGTTAAGGTCCAGTGGGGCAAGTATAGCCCAGGATCTGCTACCTGGGAGGATGCAGGACTATATGTCATGACTACCCCTCACTTTTTGAGCATTTGTGATGCCTATTTTGACTTAGATAGCTACCTATGCTAAGGCTCTATTTTGCAATTCCATGTTATTTATTTATGAACACTATGTAATATTGATGCATTTAGTTGGACATGTGAAACTACTTACAAAAATCATTGGATGGATTAGGTATTGATGATGGAAATATTTCATGTATGACCTAATGTATGACTTGGTGATGATTTATCTAGTGCATGACTTATCAGAGTTATTTTTGTTTCATGTATGGCTTAAGTGGATATGGTTTATCTAATGAATGACTTGGTGAAATTATGATTTATTTCCAGTATGAACTACAAAATTGACACGTGGATACTAAACTTAATAACATGATATTTAAGATCATGTATCTATATATATATATTGTTATATATATGCATGAATGAGAACTAACCTACAGATTGGAATGAACTATATGATAGCCAAGATCTACTATTCCACTGGGGAAGGTCGAGATATCTAATAAGGAAATGTATGATATACATTGTTCTATTACATTTTGTATCTACTGGATATGCATTCTTATGACATGGGTAAAATGTAAATGGTAGGTGACAGGACTATCTGACTAAATTATTCGATGACAAGTATCCAACCAATGCTGTAGTGTGGTCCATAGTAGGGTGTTGACCCTAGCTGTAAGGAGGGGTGGGGGTATTTCCCATCGTGTAACCTCCAAAACTAGAATCGTGGGAGGGAAGTGATGAGCACGCTCCCCTAGAGGTGTGATGATGATTGGCAATTGCCTACTGGGGAAGTTAGGTTGATATAGTCGACGCTTCCACCATATTGGTTTTATCAGTTGTTAGATTGGTATAGCCAATGTTATAGTATATAGCAACAGAGGATGGATAGGGTAGGAACGGAAGTAGGTTACGAAGGATAGGGGGATATAGATTAGTTAGAGACTCTTGATGGGAAGTGGTGTCATTGTTTGACTTATCAAATCTTACTACTATAACTCTCTCTCTATTTGTTATGCCTTATTGTCAAACTACTTTTGAACTCCTTGTATCTTTTTCACTCTAACTTCGAGATGAAGTTTTCTAAAGGAGGGGTGTATGTAATGCCCTACTTAATCTTATCTTGCAAATTTTATTAGTGTTTAAATTACCCGAAAATATTGACTAATAATTATCAATAAATATTGGTACATACCTACATTTGTGAAACTGTAAATTTATTTACTGATATAAATTTTATAATTGTTATTATTCAATTTCCAACTTTTCTTCTCAAATTTAATTTTAGAGAGGAAATGGTCTCCTTCCATTATTCCAATTTAAATATTTTATCTCCAAAATGTCCTCTAAAATCTACTTGGGAGAAGATATGGTCTTCCCCAATTAATTTCTAAATTAAATATCCATATCTTATCCCCAAAATGTTCTCTCAAATTTACTTGGGAGAAGATATGATCTTTCCCCAATTAATTTCCAAATTAAATATCCATATCTTATCCCCAAAGTGTCCTCTCAAATTTATTTGGGAGAAGATATGGTCTTCCCTGATTAATTTCAAAAATAAATATCCATATCTTATCCCTAAAATGTCCTCTCAAATATACTTGGGAGAAGATATGGTCTTCCCCAATTAATTTCCAAATTAAATATCCATATTTTATCCCCAAAATGTCCTCTCAGGGTTACTTGGGAGAAGATATGGTAATAAAAGTCAAATAAAAGGATGAGGGGGGTAGTTATGACATTAATGAAAAGTGGTTGAGATCGAGGGGAGGAAGAGGCATAAAAGCGGAAGGATGATGAGAGGAGAGGGGGATCCTTGATCTTGGTTTTGGTTGTGGTTTTGGAGGATTTTGTTTTGGGAGAAATGTGGAGAAAAAGAGAAAACAAGAGAAAGAGAGTGTTTTTTTAACTTGGACACATTACATCTGGTTCAACTTGGGCTTGGAGGGCTAGGGAACCTGTGGAGGTTCACTGGGGTAGGAAATACATCCTAGTTGGCTGGGAGGAAAATCCAGTCAAGTAGTCAAGAGGAGCATTCCAATAGAGTCAGGAGCTCAGGAGCATCTCAACTAAGCTATTGGAACATGTATTCTTCTGTTTATTGATTGCTTGTCTAAATGGTTGCAATGAAATTCTTACTTATTTAATTTGTGGTAAATAAAATTTTAATGGTATATTACCATCAAATAAATGTTTAGATATGAATAAGTTATTTCATATCTTATTATGTTTAAAATTAGAGAAATTTATTTTTTAGTTAGAGGAACTTAAGAGGGAGCCTCACAACACACAATGATAGAGCAGGTCCGGTGTTAGATGAATTTAAGCTAATAAGATGTATTTATTAATACCTAAAGGGAAACTATTAAGAATTGATTAGTTGTAAGATGTTGTGATAGCTAAAATTAAATGAAATATATTTGTAGGTTCAATCCTCCTACAAAGCATCGACAAGATTGTTTCTCTTTTTCATCACCAACTAATTACTAATAGAAAATTACATACACATATAAAATTATAACACAACAAATGTAATATTCACAAACATACTATCCAAATATAAAAAAATAAGCACACAAACCACTCAAAGCCTCCAAATTCAAATGTACAAACCAACCAAGGCAAGTAATGCACACTGAATTTGTTATCACTCAGCTTGTTCCCTGCTTCTCAAAGGGAATACGGCCGAGGTAACCACTAACCAGTCTTTTAGTTATAGGTTCTAGCCTACCTGCAACTAGAGAGAGCTCTTTCTTTATAATTTAGCGTTATTGTGGGTGATTTTAGGCTAGTTATGGTGCACTGATTTTGTTTTAAATTTGGTTAGTTGGTGAATTCAAACAGAGCTGGTGTACAGATTACAGAGCAATCTTAACCATTGGGCAATGGAGTTCATGAATGCATACTGCTGAAGTATTTCTTTGAGGGAAGAGTATTTCTGCAAAGCTAGATAGGCATCTATGGAACAATTATTCAAGTTTGGGTGATGAAGTTATGAAATTAGTGAGTGAAAGGCAGTTAAGAATCTTTCACTATGCTAATAAGGGGGGAAAGTGGGAGTATTGTTTAAGAGTAGTTAAGAATTCTTAAACAGTATTCACAGTGAGAGAATTAGTTCAAATATGAGCAATTAAGAATTCACATCCATGGCTAATTCTGAAGAAAACATATTTACAAACAGAGATTGAGCAGAGGGTGTATCTAAACAAATCCTAAGATATTCCTTTTCCCTGTTGCTAAGAACATGAAACATATATGAATTTTTTGCATACATAGAAAGACAAACACAGTTCAGAGTAACTTATTGTTCCATTAAATGACACAGGAATTCTGTAGCATAACACAGTCCTTCATTTCCACCTTCAGGCAGTATAGGAACCAGGAACTTCACCAGCAATTTATATTAGCAAAAATGTCTGAGATATACAATGCAGCTCTTCAGAGAGATTCACAACAACTGACCCCCAATACGCTCTATGGGAGGATATATATACAAAAATAGGAGATAAAATATCTATATGATGAGTTGTTTCGCACTAAATTACATCACCAAATCTCTTACAGAAATAAATGAAAGAAATAACTGCAGCAGTTAATATTGATATGATATCTGTCTTTCTGTCAGACAAATTTTGACTTTTTGGGTTAACAAAGTTGGCTGTAGCTGAGTCTTTAATCTGCATTTGCTGAGCACGTTGTCTTTGTGCTTTTGCTGAGTCACTGCATTGATGATTTCTGTAGTACCTGCGTATTTGATTCTTTGCTGACCTGTACTAAGACTTAGATCTGAAGCTGACAAAAGGAAGAGTAGACGAAAATTACCTGGGCAGTACTTCCAGCATTGCTTGCCACCAATCAGTAGGAGGTAGTTGATGTCTCCTTATGTTTATGAGTGTTTCATCTGCTTCAGTATATCTATAAAAATTTGGAGGCACTTCAAACAGATGATTAATCTCATGCTCAATAAAAAATAAATTCTCCAATTTATCATATAGAGATTGCCCGGAGGGGGGTCCTGCTTCTTCTGTGGAGCTGGTTGACGCTGTAATCTGATTTTCAACATAATTGTTGATTCTGGTGGTGTATTGTTCAAAGGACAACAATTTTCCAGTACCAGTCACTAGGCTGGGTAATCCTCTATCTTGCAATGTTGTTATTTTTGTCCTGAAATCATTTATTTCTACCTGCATATCCTGACATTTCCTTTCCAGAGTCTGTGTGAAATTTCTCAAGGTCAGCACTTTCTTTGCTATTAGGATAGAGTTTGTTTGACTGTTAATATCTAGTGCTACCAATTCTTCCTTGGTGTGAGTATTCAGGAAATGGATCATCTTGTTAGCCTGCTCAGGCATGATCCCCAACGCTACTCTGGCCTTCTGAATTTCAATTTGAGCTTTGCCTATTAATTCAATTTTCTCATGAATGGCCTATATTGATCACCATTGGTCATTGATTGATTGGCCAATTTTGGCCCACAAAATCTTTTTAATCTCAGCCATAGTTTTCTCTAGAAGCAGTTCTTTTTCTAAGGCTTTCACTCTAGTCTCTAGGGATTTTATTTCCCTTTGCTTCTCGGCCACTGTCATTTTAGACTTGTCATAACTGGCCTCTAGTTTGGCCAATCTTTCTTTGGCCTCATTTATTTCTGTCACTTGAATTTCAAGCTCCTTGACAGCTTTCATTAAGTCCTCCATGCTCATACTGGATTCAGGTGCTGCTATTGTTGCTGTTGTTGCATCTGTATTTGATGTAGCTGTTGTAGGTGCTGGAATGGCAGGAGGGGCTGTTGTTGTTTGTGTAAGTGGAGCAGGGCCAAGAGTTGTAGATGTTTGAGGGGGTTGGGAGGTTGAATCCCCTTGCTTGTCTTGCAAGGCCTTTTCCAATTCTGCCTCCATCTGTAATATTCTCTGATTCATCTTTAGAAGCAGATCCATAGTCTCATCAACCTGTTTTTCTTGTGCAAGTTCTGTTGTTTGAGGGTGAATGGTTGCAGGCAGCTTTGCCTGCTTTCTGAGTGTAGCAATGTCATCCTCCTTTTTCTTCATCAGGGCCTTGATACCCTTTGGATCCTCAGGATTATGTCCTAGATCAATAATTATGTCTTCCAAAGTTTTTATCCGGTTGTCCCTAGCAGTGGAAGACATCTTTTCCAAATCTAATTGTGTATTTGTATTTTTCAGTGATTCTTTTAACTGATGGGCCATCATGGCCCTGTCTGCAAGTGTGGCATAAACCATTTCCCCTGTTTGCTTGTGCAGTTCAATTTGATCCATGGGATGTATGTCCTTGGAGAGGACCTCTAGATTTGTCTTTGTGTAGTCTGCAGATGATTTGGGCTTTGGAACCTTAGGCTTAAAATGAGTCAAAACCATCTTGTCCTCCTTGATATCATATGCTTCCATCAATCTTTATTGCTTGGAGGGTGTTCTCTTTAAGAATTGATCATAAAGTTGTACTCTCAAAAGTTCATTTTGTGCCTTAATTTCCATAAAAGTTCCTTTGATACCAGCTGGCTGCTTGCCCTGCTGCCTAGAAGAGGACACTTCTATACTTTGCTGCATACGTTGTTCCTGCTAGAATGAGTTGGTAGCAGTTTGTTGGCTGGACTCTCTTTCTCTGCTTTGGCTCTCTACCCTTTCTTCACTGATGTGTTCTTCAGTCTGAGGGTCAATTCTTGGCCTCTTGGCCTCTGGTTGCTGTGTTGACCCATTTGGAGGTATGGGCTCCTCTCTATCCCATTTTCTACCTCTCTCTTCATTGAGAGGAGTTTGCAAGACTGGAATTTGGGATGTTTCAGTTTGCTGTGGAAGGGATTGCCCTTGACTTTGATCTTTGGAAGTGCTGGGCTTCTCTACCTCTGTTTCCTGCTATGCATCCATCACTTCCTTTCCCTTTGCTGTAACTGTTGTTGTTGTTGTAGATGCCTGCTGGACGGTCTGTGCGGCTGTAGCAGTGGATGTGCCTTCTCTGACTTGGAGTGGTAGCTTGAATGTCACCTCGTGAAAAGAATCCAAGTGAAGAGTTTTTTCTAAATATTTTACATTTTTCTCCATTATCTCTTCTTAAGTAAATTCCTCAACTAATGTGCCTGGCACCCATTCATCTTGCTTGGCATATTGTTCAATTTGTGGATATGGACAATGCTTATAGGCTAACAGCCTATATTTGACTGTTCTAGCACTGATAAAGCCATTAGGGTCATAAGGGACCCACCAGAAACTCCTTTTTAGTTTAAGATGTTGCCCCAGTATTTGATCAGCCTCTTGCCAACCATCTTTCTTGTTCATGATGAAGGGGCCTAGATGGTCTTTCAATTTCAGGTTAGCTTTCTTCTTGGCACTATGAAAATGTCTATGATCAGAATTGATGAGTTACCTATAGTATTCCAAGGCAAAAAATCTCATAGGCACATATCTTGGGAGTCTGTAAGGACAAAGCTCACAACCATAGATCCTGATGACTGTGTGATTTTGTTATAGATACCAATCACCTGTTTTATAATTCTTGGACAGCTGCAATATTTTCTGCATGTCACATGACAACCTAGGAGGAGTTCTTTTCAAAAGGCATGTGACTGGATATACAAATTGGTCAATGAACTCACAGTAAGAATATGGAGAGTTCTGAACATGATGAAAAACTGAAGACCAAAAGATAACAGACCTCCTCTCACCCTGTGAATCCAGCTTCTTGATAGGGCATTGGAAGCAGTTTGTCTGATAGTACATGAACAGGTGATAGATATATGAAGAATATTTGAATATTGCCTCTCTGTTCAGCTTAAGCAGTTGGTCATGTATTTTATTGGCAATAAACTTGGCATAGTTTTACTTCATAGTAGGGGGCTTTCCAAGGTTGTATGCAGACAAAAGGACCAACAAAGTTTCATCAATATGTTCACTTGTTGAGAATCCCAGCACAGAGGATATCATGTCTACAAGCAGCTTGCCTACCTCATTGAAATTTACATACAGGAAAGGAGGTGGCCCAGTAGGTTGGCGGTCTACTCTCATGAAAGTCTTAGCAATTGTAGCAATCTCAGTGGTGGAGAGCTTGGGGCCTTTGTCCAACAGGTATTTTATGGAAAAAGGAAAGAGCAGTTGGGTCTACTTGAAATTGAGCATCTGATTGATGGAATCAGGAGTAATGTGAAAAAGTATGCTCCGAGATGGAGACTTGATAGCTCTGAGGCTCTGGTCATAATTCTCAGCACAAAGGTGAATTATTTCAGGGAAAACATTCACAGAAGGCAAGAAATAGGTGGGCAAATTTGACTCCCAGATGCCATACATGTCACTGTTGCTTAAGTAGCTATTCCTCAGCCGACAGAAGGTCTGCAAGTGGTTTCTCTCTCCAACAAAATCCTGAATGAGGAAATCACTGTCAACTAAAGGCATTTCTTCAAGCTCCTTGTTAGGTGTATTGATAGGAGCAACATCTAGAGCTGATGGAGTGGCCATATTGAAATCTTTTCTGGATGAATACTTGAGCTCAAGATTAGTGAAACTAGTGAAGACTACAAACTGAATTTATACTTGGGAGTGACTTTTCCTGTTTGTATTTATGGTAGAGGCAAACTTTCAGAGCTTCAAGAGACTTTTTTACTGGATTGATAAATTGTGGGGCAATCTGCAGAGATAAACAGAATGTTTTGAGCTAAGTAGCTGGAGCTTTGCAGAGGGATTTCTGGTAAAAGGGACAAATGAACAGCTGTATGAACTTCTGCCGGTAGGCTCAAGTTTTAAAATCACTCTTTAATTGTGATTTTGCAGGAGGGCGCGGGTTTACCGAGTTTTGTTGGAGCAGGAGCCTTCCTATCATCTCCTAAGAAGACATCACCACCATCGTATTTCTCATACTCACAGAACCACTCTCTATGGGGAGTGAAGTGAAAGGATGCACCTGAGTCAATCAACCATGCCTCATGATCTACATGTGTACTTGAAGAAGCCAAGTACACATCCCCCCTTCATCTGAGGTGGTTTTCGCCTCTGCAGAAGGAGCATCATCAGATCCCTTTCCTTTATCAGGAGCTTTAGATTTACACTCCCTTCTGAAGTGCCCTTCCTTTCCGCATTTCTAGCACACCACCTTTGTATGTTTTCCTGGAGATTTAGATCTCCCTCTAGATTTAGATCTCCCACTCGATGACTTATTTTTGTTTCTGTTCTGGGACCGTCCTCGTACAGACAAGGCATCACCATTCTAGTTGTCCATATTTTTCCGTCTCATCTCCTCCGTCACCAAGGCTGAGACTATTTCATCAAACTGCAAAGCAGTTGCATTGCTACCTATTGCAATAACCAGACTATCCCACGAGTCTGGTAGAGAACACAACAAACTGATGCACTTATCTTCATCTGAAATTTTAATATCAACAGATAATAACGGACTTACCACAGTATTAAATGCATTCAGATGCTCTGTCACAAAGTCTCCATCTTTCATCCTCAGGTTATACAGCTTTTTCCGCAGGAACAGTTTATTCACTAGAGATTTAAATTGGTACAAAGTCCCTAACTTGTCCCATAAAGCCTTCGCCGTAGCTTCCCCTGATACATTCAACAATACTGAATCTGAGACACACAATCGTATTGTGCTCTTTGCCTTCTGATCCAGCTTCTTCCATTCTTCATCGGTTACTCCCGTTGGTTTAGTACCTGGATCTACTGCGATCCACTGATCTTTATCCACCAACAGATCCTCCATCTTGAGTTTCCACAACTCAAAACTCTGACCATTGAACTTCTCAATCTCTATCTTTCCACTGCTCGCCATCTTCTTTCACCA
>APFE030473538.1:0-11775 GCA_000404065.3 Pinus taeda | reverse complement strand
CAAAGAAGCTTATGGTTATGAAATGACTAAGCCTAAACCAATTATATTCAGAGTGTTGAAACAACAATCACTGTAAATATATTAAGTGAAAACATATTTCTTACAAATTCAAATTTGGAATATGGTTAATGTTTCCACTTTTATTGTGAAGACACATTTCATATGAAGTCATTTAAAATGTTGGCAGAACCATGAATTTGGCTCTATATTTTTGTTCATAATCTAATAACCTAGTTGAGCAGACTTATAATTTTAATGATAGTGTTGTTAAGTGCATGTGACCATTCATGAAAAATATGCAAATCCTCTCTTCGTGTATTCAAGCTATCCTAGCCATCTTGTAAAATTAGGGGTTCTCGAAATTTCTCATAACATAAACTTTGTCTCGTTTACCAAAGAATATTTTATCTACAACTCACCAACCACTGAGCATATTTCTGATACCATGGTTCCTATCAAGATGTTTTTCAAATCCCATAGTCATATGTTTTAATGGCTTTTGTAATTTGTAATACATATTTATCTTTACATCGTGATAGAAACTAATGAGTATTCATTTGATTTTGGAATCTATAATTGGATTTTTATTGGTGTGAACACCTCATATATTGTTGTAGTATTTGACTAAATCTGTGATATAGTTATAACCATTTGATCATAATATTTATTTAATAACCAACAACATAAAATTTCCAGAAAATTTCCAGAAGACACTTTGTTGGGAGCACGTGATTCAAAGTTCAAATTTACCTTAGTGTGCTTATCCGATCACCTCACATGGATATGACCAAGAACTCAATTATCAACTAAGGGGATAGATAATGTTTGGGCCAACTCGCCTTATGTTGACCTGAGAGGTCATCCGTGGGTTCATTCCAATTTACCTTGATTCATTTTTAACTACAATCATTCTTTTGTAACTAATGTCACCCATGTCACTCGATTGTTCATAGTTGTACGATTTTGACTATTCTAATTGTACACCTAGCATTATTGGGAATCACAGAAAATATATTCATCAGTTGTTGAATATTATTAATTCTATACGCTCTTCTCTCCCATTAATAATGATTGGTTCTCTAGAGTCATAATCTTCGGAGTAGTTTCCTATTCCGCTGATAGAAAAATAGTTGTTTACAATTTTTCCAATGCAGGAATTTTACAAACTGAATCTCAATTATGAAATATGGAATGTGGGTGTTGTTGTGATGAATTTCCACTTGAAAATATAGTATAGTGCAGAGACTTCCATCAACTTTATTTTTGATGCATACAACGACAGATATAGGAAATCATTATTGGAAATTATAAGGAAACAACCTCTCTGCGTTGAGTGAATACTCATGGATGCATATAGCCAATTCATTTGTTTGATATTCACAGGGCTCTTCCCAATGATTTCATTGAAAGATATGAATTGACCCAACCCAAGGATACTAGAATTGAAGCCAAACCGAAAAACCTAGTTTATTGCCAATTTTGAGGCATTCCATACAAAATTTACAAGTGTGTACAAGTTATGAGCTGTCCAAATCCAAAATTTTCGAAGTCTTCATGCATCCAGTGCAAGGAGCCGAGTCACCTGCCATTATTGTTTGAAGGGAATGAAAGGATATCTGACACTAATCATCATAGAAGAGTGGAAGAGATGGATATAATATCTTGAAGTGCACTAGGTCTAGAACAAGTATGTGTTATGTTTGCTGACAAAACCTTACTTACCCCATCCATGCTCATTTTTGCAATCATTCCTTTTCTAGTCGAGAATGAGGAAGCCCTGTAAAATTTGCAACAAGACTTGTATTTTGTTTGAATATGAGATAGAAGATATGTTGCTATATATTTATAGTATATATATCTATATATATATATATATATATATATATATATATAGATATATATTATTTATTATTATATATATATTATATATATATTAATATATATATATATATTATATCATATATTTATTAAACTCAAGTGGTGTAGAAATAAGAAATAAAAATCATTTTAGTGGATGGAATCCAAAAAGTTTGATTCATATTTGTTTGCTAAAAATATAAAGGAACATTTCAAGTGAAATGCTTTAATAGGGATTAATGCATTCTTCATTGAATTTTTTTAAGTAAAATTAATTTTTTATTCACACATTGTTAGTTTTTAGGCTCTTCATTCTAACCACTGATTGATTTTCTTCTCTTCATTCCAAGCATTGATTTCCACTTGGAGTTGGTTTATGTTGATTTTTGTTTTAGGTTTAGGATACAAATGAGGAATGTGCAAAAGTTAAGTAACTGACATTGGAAATATATATGGCTGCGGTAAGGGATCTTTCTCTCAAATCTACAACATTATGTGTAATAGGCTCTTCAGTGAAGTGCAAGCATATTTATGCAAGTTGACTTTACCTTATTTATGAAGGTTGTTATTAAATTTCTTAGCATCATACATTTTCCAATTTTCGTATTATTGTTAGTACATAGATTAGTTGTGTATTATAACAATGCTTTTGTACCTTGAATGGGAGTTTCTAGCTCTCATACTAATGGGCCCTAATAAAAAATTAGCATGATTCACGAAACAAATGCACTTCCAATTTATACCATGAAGCACGAATCTAGTTGCTCCATCCTCAAAATTTGTGATGCCACAGAAAGCTTATCCTAATAGGATAACAGAGGTATCCCAAATGGAACCCTAGCTAGGAGACAGTTTCACTAGAAGTGGAGCTTAGAGGATGAATTTTAATTGACTTGGTTTGATTTCCTAAGGATCCCTTTACAACCTTCACACTTTTCAAGAAAAGGAAACACACTCACACCATTAAAATAAGAGATCTCCTAATATAGTGAGAAAAAAATTCCACACCTTCTAGTTAGAATAGCAAACCTTTAATATATTTATCTTAAGTTTTGCTAAGAGACTTTAAAACAAATTTCCTCAATTTCTTAGACAAATATGCTCTGAAGGGAGAAGAGCTATGTATGTTTGTTTAAAACGTAATTCTTCTTCTGGAAACATATTTTTTTTTTGACTCATTGTTAATATGAACAATGTAGCTGTGATAATAAGTGCCACGTTGAAATACCAAGAGCATAGATCAATATAATCTACAATGATATGAATTAATTAGGCCAAAACACAAAATCTTAGCTCTGCATCACTTGGAAATTAAAAGTATAAGTACATAATTCAGTTAAAGGAGATTAGATTTTAAAATATGATAATGGTCCCTTAATAGCAGAGTTGCACCGTGAGTTTTATCCTACAAATGAAGTTCGATTGGTAATTGTTGCTCGCGACACTTGGTTGATCAATAAAAATAGAGGAATTAAATAAGGAAATTCAATGCAGTGCCTGCTGCAGAGTGAATCCCGAAGGTGATTTTGCCTTGCACATATTAGGGGATGTGCCTGGTAGCATTCCAGTGTAGCTCATGTGGCTCCTGCATGTATGTAGAAATTGCCCCTACTACATATGATAGATCTGGTCTGGAGTGGGGCTGTCAGTAGAGAGTACTGCCAACTAATGGAGTGTCAGATCCATCCTCAAGGTGGACCCTAAACAGAAAAGGAGTCGGTGCTAGCTTGTAGTCAGTCATGTGAAATCTCTTAAGGAGATCCCGTGCATACTTAGCCTATGAAAGTTTGATGCCAACATCCTGGGTGATCTCAAGACCAATAAAGAAGTGTAATGGACCCATATCTATCATAAAGAACCTATCATGAAAGGACCTCTTGATTGTAGCAATGGTT
This sequence comes from Pinus taeda, assembly GCA_000404065.3. Taxonomy (NCBI): domain Eukaryota; kingdom Viridiplantae; phylum Streptophyta; class Pinopsida; order Pinales; family Pinaceae; genus Pinus; species Pinus taeda. The sequence continues at coordinate 8,023 of APFE030473538.1, read as the reverse complement.
GAAGCCGAGCTGCTTGAGATCAGGAGATCATCCACATACAAAACTAATATAAGAGGAGAATCATGTGTCTTGAGCATGTAAAAATTCGGATGAGACTTACGTATTTCGAAGTTTTGTGATAAGAGAAAAGAATCGATCTTCACATACCAAGGACTCGGGGCCTGTTTAAGGCCATAGAGAGAATTCTTTAGTCTACAGACCAAAGATGAATCCTGAATGAAACAATGTGGCTGCTCCATGTAGATCTCCTCAAATAGGTATTTGTGAAGAAATGCATTATTCACATCCATTTTATGTACTTCCCACCCCTGGGATGCCGCAATGGCAAGTGCAAGAAGTATTGAACTTTGCTACTGGAGAAAAGGTCTCATCATAATCAATTCTATGTACTTACCAGAAGACTTTAGCAACTAGCCTGTCTTTCTGTCTAGTGATTTTCCCATCTACAACATTATTGGTCCTGTAGAACCATTTGCATCAGACGAGTTTCCTTCGTGAAGGAAGGGGGACCAGATCCCATGTCTGGTTCTTGAGGAGGGATTTATACTCCTCCTCCATGGTAGACTCCCAAGAGGGATGCCCAACAGCCTCAACATAAGACTATGAAACAAAAGACTGACCCAAATAAAAATATCAGGATGGTGTTGGTTTAGTGGCAGTGAGGGCAAGAGGAGGCTCAATAAACTCTAATCTAACCCTTCGAAGTTCAGAATTACCCCCCACAAGACCATTTCTAGCAACTGGGTGGTCTTGTGCATATATCTCACTGAAGTTTCTTGTTCTCTGATTTATGATAGGAGAAATTTTTCACTGCTCGAAGCACGATCTGGGCTTAGATGTAGATCATCATATGCATGCATTAGATTTGTATTTGAAGACTCTGTCTCCGCATCTACATGCTCTGGCTCTGAGTGTAATGAGTCATCCTCTCAAACATGAGGTAGATAAAAGGTGTCTGCATATGGAAATTGAGGTGCATGCAAGAGACTTTCCTCAAATTTGACACTTCACTCAATGATGAGCTTGTCCATAAAGGAAATCACGAGTCGGTATCCCTTCACACCATCAGGGTGTCCAATAAGGATGTACTCAATGATTTGTGGATTAAGAGCTTTCCTCTTTTCAGAGGGGATCTTGGCCCATGCTCGAGAGCCGAAAACACGAAAGTGGTTCACCTTTGGTTTAGGGCTGCTCCAAGCCTCAAAGGGGGTTTGATCCTTGAAAAAACTATGAGGAGATCTATTCTGGATGTATTTAGCACAATTAAGTGCTTCAACCCATATCTTATGAGGTAGTGACTTAGCTTGCAGCATGCAGGAAGCCATCTCTTTGAATATGATCTAAATCCCCACATAAATCATAGGCATCCTTGAGTAAAACAAAAATGAAATGTTATAATTCCATCCACTCCATACAAAAAAATCAAGAGCATCCACATCTGATATGGTTCACTTCTAAAAAGCGACTCAGGGGTGTCTTAGTTTCGATGGTTAACTTCAATAATATATCATTTGATCACCCATGGATAAATCAGGTTGTTGGTGATGGAAACAATATCTTGATGAGCTAACAAAATCATTATATACACTACTTACAAGGATATGTTGTATATATAAAATACTTGACTAGATGTTTGATCACTACTTCAAGCAAGTTTTTGGTGACCTGGTTGCAATTACAACAACCCAAAACTATTTGAGCCCTTTTCTTAACAGAAAAGATGTGCTAAATTGTTGTCTTGACAGTTAGATATATGACAAGGAATAAGGTTAAAACACAAACTACATTTGTAAGAAGAACTTCGGCGTAAATCACATGAAGAAATACCTTTGTCGACGTGTTTCGAACCAACCAGTGTTGTTCATCGTCAGGACAAGTTGGTTCGAAACGTGTCGACAAAGGTCTTTCTTCATGTGATTTATGCTGAAGTTCTTCTTACAACTATTATGGATCACAGAAGCCTAAATTCAAGAACAAACTACATTGTGTTAACAAGAATTGAATTATGTGAACGGGAACCCTTGATATTTCATAAGAATTGAACCATCATATAAATACTATTTAATAATTAAAAACAAAGGGAATATATCGAATAATAATCAAATTGTCTTCACATCGTCATGTTTAAGATAATATCCCACATATGTGCAAAATGATACAAGGGGAAATTGGTACTAAAGGAATGTGTATATATATAGTGAATATATAAGGGGAAGTTGGTATTAAAGGAATGGGAAACATGATCAAAATGTGAGAGTTTTACCATGGGCTGATATCTATCTACACAAATCATAGCTCGAATAAGTGAAAAGCCAAAGAAGACAAATAAGTTACAAATAACATTTACAATAAGATATCATTTCCAGGATATTGTATTCATAACAAATTTTCATAGGAAAGAATTTAAATATACGTATGCAAATTACTACGAAAAAGTTCCTTCTCAATGAATGTCTATGTAGGCTAAAAAGAAAAACCCGAAGACAAAGATATCAGGGTCATTTGTTAAAACCATGGTAAAGGGTCAAAAACCTAGCATGTTAAATTAAGAAATAAACCTCATTCAAGGAAAAAATTTATGGAATAAAACTTAGATGGGCTTCAATCCGATCCATTATAAATTAGGAGGGAAAATTGTTATTCTAATGGCATATGGTAGAAAAAAAGTACATTGTAGAAATAAAGTAACAAAGATCACCTATGAAGTTTATGTTGAACCTCTTAAGGGAAATAGTTTCATATTATTCTCCATAACCTTAAATGAGAAGCCATAAGAATAGAAAATTAAATACAAACATATATAGAGGAGAAGGAGGAAAATAAAATAAGTCTAAATCTCTAGCAACAAAAATGTAAGAGGAGAGGCTGAGAGAAATTACATAAGATGTAAATGGAAAAGTAAAACCCTTGAATCCATTTTGAAACTTTGTAGCCATCCTTTGAAAAATAGATAGAACCCCAAATTGGTTCCTCATCGACAAATATGTTGTAAACCCTCTCAAGACCTACAAGGTTAAGCACTGTAATAATTAGAAATAGAATGTGAGGTTACGAGAGCTAAAATCTACCTCTTTTGAAATGAAAGAGTAAAATTTTGTTTTATCTCTGTGTATTTAAAAAAATGGCCACATGGATGAAAGCTTAGATTCGAAATGGAGGAAATACTGAAATTACTAATGGCTAATTGCACTAAGAAGACCTATCATGTGTAAAGGTCTAGGTTCAAAACCATCATTTAGTGTCTCCAAAGCAAGGAATCCTCACAACAGGAGAAGAATCATCAAAAGTAAATAAACAAAGGTAAAAGTAGTCTACCTATTTGTATATCTGTTTTTTAAACTCATTAGTCCTTGTTTCATCATTTTTGTAGAGCTTAACATTATGTGATCGAGGACAACTAACCCAAACATGATATGCCAAGTGGTAGCAGTTGCATGTGTGGTGACATATCCAAAGATACCAAGTAGTAAGGGAGAGTGTATAAGTTTAATGATTGAGTAAAAAGGTATATGGTAAATTCCTTGTTAGTGAACAAGGAGGGGACACACACAACACACAACTCTTTTGGCTAGAGTAAAAATCGGACAAGAAACCATGATATAATGTATATGCAAACACAAGTTATATATATATATATATATATGAAAAATTCTATTCCTATTGTTATAAATGGAACAACGTATCGTTATCTCCCTAAGCATTATGATTGGCCAAATCTTATTGCAAAGAAGATTGTAGAAGTAAACATATTAGCAACCAATAGGCTTGTAATAGTAATAGGATATTTATCTTTGGGGTCTCAAATTAAAAACCTCCATATGGTTATGAAATAACTAAGCATAAACAAATTATACTCAAAGTGTTGAAACAAAAATCATTGTAAAGGTGTTAAATGAAAACATAACACTTACAAATTCAAATTTGGAATATGGTTAATGTTTCCACTTTTATTTTGAAGACATATTTCATATGGAGAAGAATTTATTGTTGAAACGATATTTACGGAAGTGGAAAAAATATAAGGTGAAAATGAGGTACATCACAAATATATCTCATCAAATAAATATGAAGTCATTTAAAATGTTGGTAGAACCATGAATTTGGCTCTCATAACATAAACTCTATCTCCTTCACCAAAGAATATTTTATCTTTTACTCACCAACCACTCAGCATATTTCTGATACCATATTCCCTGTGGAAATGTTTTACAAATTCCATAATCATACGTTTTATTGGTTTTTGTAATTTGTAATACATATTTATCTTTACATCGTGATAGAAATTGATGCATATTCCTTTACCATTAAGGAACTAATGCATATTCATTTGACTTTGGAATATGTAATTGGATTTTTATTGGTGTGAACATGTGACATATTGTTGTAGTATTTGACTAAATCTGTGATATAGTTATAACCATTTGATCATAATATTCATTTAATAAACCACAACATAAAATTTCGATAGTGAGTAATAAATGGGTAATAGTGTAAAACCAAATAAAAAACAAATTACTTCCCATCTATTTGCAAATAGGAGAGAATAATTTGATATTCTCAAGAAATTAAAATTTGCATAGTAATAAAGTCAATTGTGTAGAAAATTATTTTGATCGAGCTAAATGATGATGTCAGCTAGTTATCGAGAAGACACTTTGTTGGGAGCATGTGATTCAAAGCTCAAAATTACCTCAGTGGGCTTATATGATTACCCCACATGGATATCACCAGGAAGTTAATTATCCACTAAGGGGATAGGTAATGTTTGGGCCATTTGGCCTTGTTTTGACCCGTCAGGTCATCCATGGGTGCATTCCAATTTAGGTTGATTCGTATTTAAGTACAATCATTCTTTTGTAACTAATGTCATGCATGTCACTTGATTGTTCAGAGTTGTACGATTTTGAATATTCTAACGGTACACAGAGAATTCTTGGGATTACAGAAAATATATTCATCAACTATTGAATATTATTAATTCTATAGCCTCTTCTCTCCCATTAACAATGACTGATTCTCTACAATCATAATGTTCCGAGTATGTTTCCTATTCTACTGATGGAAAAATAGTTGTTTATGATTCTTCCAATGTAGGAAGTTCAAAAAATGAATCTGAATTATGACATAAGGAATGTGGGTGTTGTTGTGATGAATTTCCACTTGAAAATATAGTACAACACAGAGACCATCATCAATTTTGTTTTGGATGTGTACGAGGACAAATAGAGGAAATCATTGATGGAAATTATAAAGAAACAAGCTATCTCGGCTAAATGAATACTCATGGATGCACAGAGCCAATTCCTTTGTCTGATATTCACAGGGCTCTTCCAAATGATTTCATTGAAAGATATGAATTGAGCTAACCCAAAGATTCTATAATTGAAGCCAAACTGGAAAACCTGGTTTATTGTCCATTTTGAGGCATTCCATACGAAATGTACAAGTGTGTACAAATTATGAGCAGTCCAAATCCGAAATTTTCGAAGTCTTCATGCATCCAGTGCAAGGAGTCGAGTCACTTTCCATTATTGTGTGAAGAGAATGAAAGGATATCTAACACTGCTCATCGTGGAAGAGTGGAAGAGAGGATGACAAAGGTCGTTGTAAGAGAATGTAAAACTTGGAAGGCTGAGTTAGTAAATATTGATGGATGCAATATCTTGAAGTGCACTAGGTGTAGAACAACTATGTGTTATGTTTGCTGACAGAACCTTACTTACCCCAACCATGATCATTTTTGCAATCATTGTTTTTCTATGCGAGAACGAGGAAGCCCTGCAAAATTTGCAGCAAGACGTGTCTTTTGTTTGAAGATGAGATAGAAGATAAGGTGGAACTATATATATATATATATATTATATATATATTATATTATATATATTATATATATATTAATTATATATATCTAATATAAGCTCAGTTGGTGTAGATGTAAGAAATAAAAATCATTTCAGTGGATGAAATAACAAAAGTTTGATTTATATTTGTTTCTTAAAAATGTAAAGGAACATTTCAATTGCAATGCTTTAATAGGGATTAAATGCATTCTTCCCTAAATTTTTTTAAGTAAAATTAATTTTTTAGTCACACATTGTTAGTTTTTAGGCTCTTCATTCTAAGCATTGATTGATTTTCTGCTCTTCATTCCAAGAATTGATTTCCACTTCAAGTTTGTTTATGTTGACTTTTATATTAGGTTTATGATACAAATGAGGAATGTGTAAAAGTTAAGTAATTGACACTGGAAATATTTATTCCTGCGGTAAGGGATCTTGCTCTCAAATTTACAACATTATGTGCGATAGGCTCACTAAATGTATAGTAGATTGAGTTGAGTGAAGTGTAAGCGTACTTATGCAAGTTGAGTTTAGTTTATTTATGAACATTGTTATTAAATTTCTTAGCGTCATAGATTTTCCAATTTTCATATTATTTTTAGTGCATAGATTAGTGTGTATTATAACAATGCTTGTGTACCTTGAATGGGAATTTCTAGGTCTCATACTAGTGGGCCCTAATTAAAAAATTAGCATGATTAATGAAACAAATACACTTGAAATTTATACCATGAAGCATGAATCTAGTTACTCCATCCTCAAAATGTGTGACCCCACAAAAAAATTATCCTAATAGGATAACACAGGTATCCAAAATGGAACCCTAGCTAGGAGATAGTTTCACTAGAAGTGGAGCTTAGAGGACTAATTTTAATTGACTTGGTCCAATCTCCTAAGGATCTCAACTATGGCTCCTTACTCGACATTCAGTAACCTTTCAAAGGTTTATCTCAATTTGAAAGGGGAAATTGGAGTCACAATCCCCTCATAACCTTCACACTTTGCAAGCAAAGAAAACAAACTCACATCATCAAAATAAGAGATTGCAAGGTCTTAATATAGTGAGAAAACAATTCCACACATTCTAATTAGAATACCAAACCTTTAATAGATTTAGCCTAAGTGTTGCTAAGGGACTCTACAACAAATTTTCTTCTATTTATAAGACAAATATGCTTTGAAGAGAGAAGAGCTATGTATGTGTGTTTAAAACCTAATTCTTATGGAAATTTTCTTTTTTTGAGTCACTATTAATATGCACAATGTAGGTGTAATAATAAAGGGCACAATACGTTGAAATACCAAGAGTATAGATCAATATAATCTACTATGATATGAATTAATGAGGCCATAGAACAAAATCTTAGCTCTGCATCACTTGGAAATTAAAAGTATAAGTACATAATTTAGGTAAAGGAGATTAGACGCAACTATAATAATGGTCCCTTAATAGAAAAGTTGTGCCCTCAGATTAATCCTAGAAATGAAGTTCAATTGGTAATTGTTGCTGGTGACACATTATTGATCAATAAAAATAGAGGAATTAAATAAGGAGAAAATTCTTTTTCAATTCAAAACCAAACACATTATTAAGAAGGGAGATTGTGTAACCTTTGGTTTAGATACATCGTTCTATGTGAATGAATTATTGATGTAGTAACACATTCATATATCACAAGAGGAGAAACATAGTAGTTATGATCTCATTTGAAACCAATATATCATAGGCCTTATTCCCAAAAGATAATAAATTCTACATAAATGACATTCCAAGGAAAATATCATAACTAAAACTATTTTGGAAATCATTCACAATAGTAATGTTATCCCTTGCCATAAAATCATACTTCCTTAGTATGATAACATCCTTCTATCGCGAGATCCAGATTTGATAGAGACGAAGCCTTTTTTCCTCAAATTGGGTGTGAAAGTTCAAATCAAACTCAATAAATATGATAAAACATCCATGACATAATCACAATATTGAATATTTGCATAAAAGAAACATATTATATTTACACAATAGAAAATGTGGAAAGAGATTCAAAGCTAGTGATTCTTTTGGATCCAGAGATCATATACAAGATAGACTATAGGTAAAGTCACATTGTAACTTGTAAAATATAGCCTCACACTTTGAGAAAATTAAAAAATCCTAATATGAATAAGTCAAAATAGTGGAT
>APFE030473535.1:0-12516 GCA_000404065.3 Pinus taeda | reverse complement strand
AATATGGTTAAATTTAAATGCGAAAATCAAAAACTAAAAAACCTAAGTTATTTATTTAAATATGAATATAATATGAGGTTTGTTTTTAAGTTGTTTTTGTATTGTAATAGAAAATATTTATATGTCTATGTAATTTTTGATAAGCGGTGCTTAGGTGTACTGTTAAGGCACTCATAGATGTTAAGATGTTGGTTCAATTATCTACCCTATTCAAGTGTTATTTTTGGACATGCCCATGATGTTGCCTCATTGTTGCTGAACTTATAAAAAAAAAATAGAAATATTTACATAAGTTTAGCAAAATTACTCTATGTCGCATGCCGCCCTCGAAATCAATCTAGACGCAATAAGTTAGAGAGTCAAGAACTTGCAAAATTATAGGAGAGTCCATTAAAAAGAGAGATTAAAACAATTTGTTGCTCCACTCAACAGAGACGAGCAAAAAGAGAAAAAGTAATAGCCTCGTTGAACTACACAGTGTGTGTTGACAAGAAAATTAAATTGAGCATGAAAGTAAATGAAAACACAATTATAGTCCAACTACATTTATTCCATTGCTTGACACCTCTATCGACATGCTGATATTTTGAGTCGCCATTTATTGGCATTCCCTTTTCAATGAGGAACATGTAAAGGTAGAAGAATGGTTGATCATAGAGTAACCTTCGTTAGCTAATCGATCTGTGAATCAATTAATTGATTTGTGAATATGTGAGTGAATGGAAAGAGAGTTTCAAGGAAGGAATTGTTCAATGAGATTTAAAGCGATTTAAAGTCTCCATATTTTGGCCATTATAACATAGGAGGATCCATAGACAAGCTTAGTAATCAAGGAAATAACAAGACGAGAGTCACCACTGATGATTAGGTGAGAGAAATTGAGGGTGGAGTAATTCTAGGCTCCATTTGAAGAGCTTTGAGTTATGATTCATTATTACTATTGTGGCCGTTGTAACCAGATTATAGATGAATGGTTTGTCCTCTATTTTAGCAAAAGAGTACCTCGTAGTCTACAAGATTAGAGATTCTTTTGGCAACAAAATCAAAGTTTAGTTTGATAATATTAAGAGTAGGGGAGTACCAGTGGAGGGGGGAGGAGGGAGACAATGAGGGAGTGAGAGGTAGGAGTTGAGAATGGAAAGTGACCAGGTTGATAGTTGTGTGAATAGTTTCCTTAGGATATTGGACTTTCTTGTTTTTGACCAACCAATTGGATATACAAATGATTTATTTTAGATTATGAAGAAAGTTGTTCCAAATAGAGAGGTTCAAATTCTAATAGTTGCAGAAGATACATTGATTGCATTCTTGCCAAAGAATCCGAAGGACAAAGCTAGGTTTCAGAAACCAAGCTCTATTGAGAATAGGATTGTAGTAGTGAGAAAGAGGTCAATTAATGATCATTTCTAGGTGGAAAGTCTCTAGTTGAAAATGTTGTGTAAAGAGGTTGAAGGACTAGCTCTAAAAATCCTGGGCCAGAAAAGAAGATTGGAAACTATGTTCATAGTTTTCTTGACTGGTTCAACATAAGAAACAGAGTGAGAGACCAACATAACCCCTAAAGAGAAGTTTATCACAAGTTAATCTTTTTCTATGGAGGAGAATTTAGAGAAAATATGTTAGTGTGGGGAAAATATTTTAACATTATATCTTTGTTGAAAAAGGTTGCTATTGATGTCAAAGGAAGTGCGGATGGAAGTAAACTTTACTTAATGAATTGACATACTCTAACATATTTCCAATGATGGGTGGTACGCTTCCTAACTCGTCACGGATGAGGAGTAATGGATTTTTTAAGGCATATATATATATATATATATATATATATATATATATATATATATATATTATATATAATAAATATATTGTACAAGTGACACTAATGTCAAACCCTATCTTACATGCCTCAAAAGTGTTACAAACAAGAGTTATGTGGAGGAGACCTAAACTCACACCAGAAGCTACTTATTCTGTCTTGATCCTGGGGAAGAAAGAAACATGTATAAGGTTCATTCCTTATGAACCTAGACAAGAAAAGGACAATAAAAGTGAATAAATTTTGGAAGAGAAAAGTGTTTCTCCTACTTGAGTTGTAAGAAGTTCTTTTGGCATTTTTTTACACTATTTTTTTTTATTCTAATTCATGGCCTTGGAGTAATCCAAGCTGCAATGCACATAAAGGTTTAGGCTACTAAGGCCTTGGTCATGGCGAAGGCTCGAATAGGCTTTAATTCAACCTTGTTTTAGGACGAAAATCAGATCCAAATAGGCCCAAGATTCAAGCTGAGGAGACTATTGAGAGGAATAAACAAATGAATTTTAAGGATATTCTCTTGTAATTTCACTATGATTAGAAATCCTTTAAAAATGATAAGAGAGAAATTTGTGGAGTCCTATCTCTAGGATGTTGAACAAACAAGATAGTTGAGTTATAAACACGTTATAGATTACCAAGGATCGGTGTCCTCATCTTCGTAACAGGTTGGAGCATACAAAACTGTGAGTAGATGCCTCTAGAGGATTGTTGTCCTTAGAGTTAGTTACCACTATCATTGCAATAATTTGAATATTGTTAGAAATGCTTGCAAGTGGTTCTCAATTTGTCTTCCACTTTCATCAATGCGCTCATGCAATATGTTAATTGTTGATTATACTATTTTCTTTGAATACACAGCATGAACAACAAAGTCTCTTTAAATCTTAATTTAAAGAAAATAAGGTATTTATATACAAAATGTTTTATACTTTATGAAGAGATTAAATGTACATTCAATATTTCCATGATGATCTAATTAACCCTTTCCATTTTTAAACTATGATATAATGAGATATGTGTTGGTTAAAATTTTGTTATATTCAGGGCCTACCTTAATGCATTATTTTAATAGAATTTTAGACATTTTTGTATCTTCATTTTCCATTTTTTGCACTTCCAAACTTTGTTAGCATGATTTTAATTGCTTGCATCATAAATGAGGTATCTATATGCATTTCCATGGCCTTGCTTTTCATATCCCTTTGAGATTATGCCAATAATTTTGAATATCTCCTTTGTTTCGCTTTTGATTTCATGATGTTTTCAAGATTTATATGAGAAATCACTTCAAGGAAACAAAAATGAAATCTATATTGTATCATTACAATTTGGGTTTCATTTATCTAAAAAATATTTGTTAAGTTCTCATTCTCTTGCATTGATTAGTGACTATGGAGGAACACTAAGATAGATCTCAGATACAATTATTCATTTTTAATCGAGTGAGGAATCTACTTTAGTATTTCACCTTTAATCGCATACATTGTCCCACCACATATAAATCCTCTACATTGATATATTAAGAAAAATATTTGGGAGATAAACCTATAAAGTATTGAGTTTATTTTCTTGAAAATTTATGTAAGATCCCTCTCTCTTCACCCAACTACACATTGTATTTCTCAATTAATCAAATCTAAATGGTGGACTTTAAATACAAGAGATTCGGAAGCACTGCTAGTGATGGAAGTACTAGTAAACTCATTGGGGCAATGGATGCTTGTTCACAATGGGGCTATGCTTGTATGGTACTGTGATATATTCATCACGCCTTTGGACACTCTAGTAGCACCCCTCTCTCTTCACCCAACTACACATTGTGTTTCTCAATTAATCAAATCTAAATGGTGGACTTTAAATATGATGCAGGGCGGACCTGCAATTACCCAGGATCTTCCTATTGACTTCCAATTACCACTTGGCCTGACAAACCCATAACACTTTTCATGAGAAAGTTTCCCACACGCATTCTTCAAAGGCTCCTTACCTCGGCCGCAACGGAAAAGGAATCAACTTTAATGTCTTTGACGTTGGCATCGACTGTATCATTTCCATCAAGAGTGGCGCTTCCCTATATCCATGTCTAAAAGAAAACAAACAGTCATTCTAGTTGTGCTCGGCTAAATATTATTGAATAACTCTGCAACACATATTCAACAAAACTGCCATTCTATGGATATCCACGACCGTAGAAACCACCTAACTGCACTTTATATGATTGATGCCGATGTAAATTATATGCACCGCAACTGTATGCAATATAACATATACACACATCTATTAACTGAAAGACTTAAACAAAACCGCAGCCATATAAATCAATGCAACACAATTGATATGCGCGTAGCAGTTCACACAAACACAAGATTACTACATGCATCAGATTGTTTTGACACTAATCGACAGAGCGTGCAACAGCTATAGTCATAAACCCATCCTGAAACTTAGTTCTGGTGCACGCCAGCAATCTTATACACACCAACTCACAGGTTATTTGAATGCACGGGAGTGTTATCCATTCGAATCAATTCACTACGGGTTTCGCATTCATTCAAGGTGTTGTTTGTTTAATTTGAAGAGTTGGCGATTCTATTCCATCTTTAATCACTGAGGATTACCACTATATTGGAACATATAAAGAACTAATGATGGACGCCTATACCTCTGTATTGGATCGTATAAAGAACAATCCCTATACTGCCTTAACGCTTAGATAATTACACACACACATATATATATATTGTATGAAACTCAACAGCAAAACGTCCCCACTGCCTTACGCACAGGTTATCTTATCACATCAAGTTCACCGGTGCTTGCAAGCATTACTACACAGGTTATATCTAAACGGTTGCGCCATGTGAAATTACGGGGTTTTCCAAACTTTTTACAGTGATTAATTCACAGTTTTTTTTCCATGAGAGAAAGGTTTTCAATTAACACTGACATCGCCTCTCCTCTCTGAGCTTGGCGACCAATCTCACACAAATTTAATAATGGCATGATGGCATAAAATCAAATACTGTATGCAAATACATATTACTTACATAAAACCTCCTACTCTGGTCTGAATTTCATTCATTTGGCCCTTTACAAATTTCTAAAGGCTTACAAAGCCTGCTCTCAATCTCACACTCCCTCACTCTTTTTCTCTCTGATCCTCAATGTCTTTGAGGATTCCTAATTTATAAAAACTAAGCATGATCTAGAATCACTCAACTAAAAGCTCTAAGAGTTTACATGCAATGCATACACATGGTAAAAGCATCTTGAGGCTTTTTCCCATCTTTTTCCCTGTTCTAAAATAGAAAAGCTTTCCTTATCCCATAATGATCCACATGCACTGCTTTATGCCTAAAACACTCCCTATTTTAATAAAAATAACAAAATATTTAAAATTATCACACCCCCCTTTTTATTCCATATTTACAAATGAAGAGGGTCTTGATGCTCCTGCATCAAAATACAAGAGAGTTGGAAGCACTGCTAATGATGGAAGTACTAGTAAACTCATTGGGGCAATGGATGCTCGTTCACAATGAGGCTATGCTTGTATGGTACTGTGATAAATTCATCACGCCTTTGGACACTCATGGATAATGAAGCAATGTAAAGAAAAAGAGATAAAATATACACATAATAAATGTTTATTGATCATAAAACTCCATGGTTGTAACCTTTTCTTTTCAATATTATTAGAAAAAAGTAAAATAAATCTTCCTATTTTTTATTCATTATTTAAAGATTAAGTAGATATCAAGTGCTCAAACCTTTAGAATTTATATTTTATTTGTCTTACGAGGGACCCAAAAAATATGATCCTTTGTTTATAAATTTTGTAAAACCTATCACCTATATTTTAATAAACCTAAGCCCCATTATATTAACAATAAAGATAATTGTTTCATTCCAATGTATTTCCATTTGTTGAGGCCTTAAAAATTCCCCTTAATTTTTCTGAAAGGATAAATTTCCTACATATAAACATTGAAAATATTACCTTAGTTTACTTTTGGATTGTTATTTTTAGTGATTCATAGGTTTCATAACTTTCTATTTTTTACATTTCCATCATCCCCCTCTATTCATAAAATTTGTTTCATTTTGACTCTTAGACCAAAAGTTACCAACCTCTGAAGTTTTATATTATTACTATGTTTTGAGAACATGGAATCATAATATGGAAATGTGACTCAACACATTGACTAAGAAATTGATGTATCCCATTGATCCATGTGACATATAATTTCACTTAGCATGCTAACTAAGCAAGTGATGTGGATCCATTTAATTTCTATTTCAATTTCCATTTTAATTATTTTATTATATTTTTTCCAAAATCTGGTCACCTAAAATTTTGAGTTTTCTAAAATCTAGTGGTTGGATCATTTTTCGGTCGTCAAAATCTAGGTCCCCGGGTCCGTGGGACTTTTCATGGATGTATTTCAAAATTCATCTAGGATCGGGGAAGGTTCTATTTGTTTTATTTAATTGACTTGTGGCTATATTATTTTTGGGTTGTCAAAATCCAGGTCCCCAAGTCCCCGGGACTTTTCATGGATGTATTTCCAAATTCACTTAGGATCATGGAAGGTTCTATTTGTTTTATTTAATTGACTCCAAAATCTGGTGGCCTGAAATTTTTAGTTTCCATAAATCTAGTGGCTGGATTATTTTTGGGTTGTCAAAATCTAGGTCCCGAGTCCTTGGGACTTTTCATCTAGTGGCTGGAATATTTTTGGGTCGTCGAAATCTAGGTCCTTGGGTCCTTGGGACTTTTCATGGATATATTTCCAAATTCACCTAGTATTGGGGAAGGTTCGATTTGTTTTATTTAATTAAATTTTCATGGATGTATTTCCAAATTCACCTAGGATCGGGGAAGGGGAATGTTATATTTGTTTTATTTAATTTTTTTTTTTTAACTGAAATGGTTGTTTATTTTATTGATATGTTAGAAACAGAAAGGGACTTTGCCGAGGCAGCCCTGCTTACATGGTTGAATACCTAATTTTGCTTCCTTTGGAAAGGAGCAGTTCACAAATGATGATAAATAATAACTCGTTTACATTTAAGATTCCTTTGTTGAGAGTGCTGCCCAAGTTCACCATATGATCTGCTTCCTTGTTGGAGTTTCTAAGTATATGATAAAATCTGCATGAGTCAAAACTCTGTAGAACCATCTTCATTCTATCCAATATTTTGTTGAGCCCAACATTGTTGAAGTATTCCTCTCTGATTAGTTTTTTGATTAAAATTTCTGAGTCTTCGAAGACTTGAATATATTTAGCACTTTTCTCTCTTGCAATGTGGCAGGCCTTTAGCAGCCCCAGAATCTCCGCTTGGTTGTTTGTTTTCTCTCCGAGACCCCATGCAAAAGAAATAGAGGAGAGCCCTTCTGCAAAGTAGATGACCCCGCCAGCACCTGCTGCTCTAGGATTCCCTTTGGACGCTCCATCAAAGAAAATGGTAGTTACATTTTGCGCCCTCCACCAGCTTTGAAAGATGTCATCAGTCTCTCTTTTTCTCCATTCCAGGTTTGCTTTCAGGGGTGAGGTTCTATACTTTCGGGACAGCGGAACTATAGCAAGCCACCTTTTTTCCTCTGGCCTGAGCAGGGGGTCTTCTTTGATATATTGCTGCTGGGCCGCTTCCAATAGAAGGGCCTCAGCTTTTGCTGTAACCTGATGCGGGGAATACTGCGTTTCTTTGAAAATCTGCTAATTTCTGGTTAACCACAGTTGCCAGCAAACAAACTTTGGCAACGCTATCCAAATCCTGCGCCAAAAGGACTTGGGGAAGATGCCTTTGGGGTAGCTAGCACACCAAGTCGCAAACAGCTCAGAGACAGAGGTTTGCTGAGGGAGAGAGGTCTGGAATTCGTCGAGAAGAAGTCCCCACACCTTCTTGGCAAAGGCGCAGTCAAGAAACAAGTGTTGGGCAGTTTCTAACTGACATCTACAAAGAGCGCATCTATGAGGCCCTTCAAACTTTATTTTTGTCAGATTGTCCCCTGTCAATAACTTGTTGTGTACCAAGGTCCAAAAGAAAAAATTTATTTTTGGTAGCGCTAATGGCTCCCAAATCTGCTTCCAAAAGGCTGGAGTATGGTGGCTGATCCTTTTTCCCTGAAGAGCCTTATATCCCTCTGCTGAGGTGTATATTCCAGACTTTCCCCAACCCCATCGATCCTTTTTGAATCTGCTGTCTGGGGTGGCATCTTCTAACAGGTTCTCAAGCTGGATCTGTTGGTCCTTTAGGCGCTCAGGGACTCCGTGGAAGTCCCATTTTAACCATTCTCCACGTTCGTCCCAGCTTGCCAGATCATATACTCTATTAACTCCTGCTCTTTCCAGCCAATTTATGAGCTCTGCAATATCCTCTCTTTCCGCCAGTGGGTCTTTCCCCATAATTCGATCCTTCCATAATTGTGTGGACTTACCATTTCTGGGTATTCTGTACATGTGTTTTTTGAAGAATTCGCTACTCTTGCAACATAGCCTCCATACCTGCGAGTTGGCCGCTGTGGACTGTATTTTGACTATAAAATTATGCTGATTGGATGTGAGGGGTCGCTTATTATTTTCCACAACAGTTTGCCGCCCAACGATTTGTTGATAAAGGAGGGGTCCCTAATTTGAAGACCACCCTCATCTATTGGCCTCTTGACCGTATCCCATTTAACTAAGTGCAATTTTTTTTCGTTTCCTTTCCCGCCTTGCCATAGGAAGTTCCTGATTAGGGTTGCTATCTGGTCCGTGACATATTTGGGGGCGAGGAGAAATGCTGATTGATATATGGGAAGAGCTGACAGCTGCGTTTTTATAAGAATGGATTTGCCTCCTTTTGTTAACCAATAACCGCCCCAGTTTGTGATTTTGGATTTAATTTTGCTGATTATATGAGTCCAAAAACATCTCTTGTTCGCTCCAGAGGAAATGGGAAGACCAAGATATCTGAAGCTGTCCCACTTGGCCTGGCCTTTGAACCCGAGTATCCTCGAAATGTTGGTGATCTCTTGCTGTTCCGCGTTCCAACTGTAGATTTCGCTTTTGCTCTCATTGATAAGAGCTCCAGTCACCCTGCAGTAACTTTTCAGTACATTGTCAAATGCTTTCGCTATTCTGGTGGAAACACCTCCGAGGGGCAGAGAATCATCTGCGAAGAGGGCATGATTTAAGGGAGTTGATACCTCAGAAGGTTTGAGACCCGGGAGGGAGCCGACGGATTTTTCAACTGCTAACTTCCTACTGAGAGAGTCTGCCATGAGAATATACAGGAAGGGAGAGAGAGGGCATCCCTGCCTAATGCCCCTTTGAGCTTGGAAGAAGTTGGTGGGAAGTCCATTGACGAGAGGGGCAATCCACGGGGAATCTATGCATGCTTTGATAAGCTGGACAAAGTGCCGAGAGAAACCAAAAGAAAGCAGGACTTTGCATAGAAACAAACGATTTACTCTATCGAATGCATTTGCCATATCGAGTTTGATCAACATACCTTTCTCGCCTCATTGTTTGCTTGAATGGATGGTCTCCTGAACCTGAATGACATTGTCCATAATATATCTGCCTTCCACAAATCCTCCTTGGTTGCTGGAAATCAACTTTTTGAGCAAAGGCTTAAGTCGATTTGCTAGGAGCTTGCCTATGATTTTGTAAGAAGCATTACACAACGATATTGGCCTGAATCTTGCAAAGGTCTCTGGATTGGTTTCCTTTGGGATTAAAGCTAGGAAGGTGGATTTGATACCTCCTCCTATTTTAGCTTTTATCATAAAGCCTTTGATCATTTTGAGGAGGTCAGATTTGATAACTTCCCAGCATGATTGATAAAAATGGATAGAGAATCCATCAGGCCCAGGGGCCTTATCGGCTTCCATTGACCAGATCACTTGGATAACCTCCTTGGTTGTGATAGGTCTGCATAGGACTGTATTTTCTTCATAATTGACAAGCTGCGGAATATTAGAAAGAAAGTCATTGGTTTCCCCTTCTTCAGCTTGAATTCCAATATTATATAAATTCCTAGAATGTGCTTCAGCAGCGGCTTTCACCTGATCAAACCCTTTGCAGACCTGTCCCTCCATGGTTTTAATTTCTACTATATGGTTCCGGGATAGTCTAGCTCTGTATTGTTTGTGGAAATAAGAAGTATTCTGGTCCCCTACCTTTAACCATAAACTTCTAGACTTTAATCTCCAGTACTCTTCTTCAGTTCAGAAGGCTTGATAGGTAGAGCGTTGTGTTTTAACTTCCTCATCTAGAAGCTCAACTGTAATATCTTTATTCTCCATTTCCATTTGCATTGAGTGCAACCTCTAAACTGCCTCTTTCCTTTGGTTGGTTGGATTGGGTGCAGGCTTTTTAATCCACTCCTTCAACGCATGTTTTGTTGCCTTCAACTTCTGTTCCTAGATGTAGCTGGGGGAACCTATGATGGGTTTGTCCCATGCCTCTTTCACTGTATCGAAAAAACCCGGTTTCTCAATCCACAGAGGGCTGAATCAGAAGGGAATGGGGCCCAAATCTTCTTCGTCCTCTAATAGCAGCTGTATTGGCTTATGTTCCGAGGTCAATTTGGGCAAAAATTTTGTGTTGGCGATCTTTTTGTTCAACAAGAGGCCGCTTTGGATCATAAATCTGTCCAGCCAGGTAGAGATTTGTTTCGACCTGACCCGGTTATTCGACCATGTATAGAGTCCATGTACTGGAGGGAAGTCTAAGAGATCCCAGTTCTATACGATCTCCTCCACCGTGGCCAGCATGGGGTCTCTGGAACTGGAGCCTCCCCTCTTCTCCTTTGGCTTCAGAACTATATTTAAGTCTCCCGCAATGATAATATTGTTTGGAGACTGCTGTTCTAGGTAAGTTGATAAATAATACCAACATTCTCTTTTTTCTGCATAATTTACCAGAACATACAAATTGAAGAGAGAGACATTCAACTTACTTACTTTGTGCGTCAATTCTGTGTATATCCAGTGCTGAGTTTCATGGTATTTATTGAGCTGGAATGTGCTATCTGACCATAGAGTGGCCAATCCTCCGGAGGTACCCCTTGCGCTAACTGCCTTGCCTGTATTTTTGTTCCATTTTAGCCTACTGGTATCAAGAAGGGAATGCCCTTCAATTTTGGTCTCTTGGAGCATGAGGATGTCTGTGGGTTCAGCTTTAAGAAGATCCTTAACTGCTTCTAGTTTTGCAGGGCTCCCCAGTCCTCTACAGTTCCAAGAGACGAATTTCATTATTTACCTGGTGGGGGGGTGGGACCTCCCTTGGAAGGTCTCGGCCTGGTATTCCGCCCAATGGACATTTCTATGGTTGCTTGGCTCCCTTGGGTTTTAAGTCTCTCGGCCTCTTCTTCTCTCTTTTCTTTCCGGGATTTCCTGCCAGCTCTTTTGGTAGGACGCTCGTAGGCTTCATCCTCTGATGTTTCTGAACTTTCTATTGCTTTTTTCCTTGCTATATCTGCATATGAAGGGTTGGGCGAGCTGCCCTGTGTGGCTTCGACCTGCTTTTCTTTCTCACTTTCTTTACTTGGAGGGGTGCTTTCTACATGCACCAGGTTTTCATGCTCCAGATCTGTTGGGTTGATCTGTACGCTTGATGTCCCTTGTACATTTGCTTCCTCTTCTTGGATGGATTTGGAGCTGCTTGGCATCCCTATTTCCTCTTCCTGGATGGGTTTTGAGCTGCATGTCGTCCCTGTTATCCTTCCTTTACTAGGGCCTTTTTTTGGATTTGTTGTTTTCTGGACTAGGGTCCATTATTCCTCTTTCTGTTTGTCTGTTTGCTCTTCTGCCTTCTTCTTACAGTGCTTCGCAAAATGTCCATGTTCGTGGCAGTGTCTACATTTGAACGGAAGCTGTTCATAGTCCAGTTCTTGGATGTGCTCCCAGCCTGCAACTGTAAGTTTGATTGCTTCCGGTAACCCCTCCTCCAGATCGACTTCAATACATATTCGAGCGCATGAATACTGATCTTTTCTTGCAGCTCTGTCAATGTATTTACCCAATGCATTGCCGATGTTTTCAAGGGATTTTTGGTTCCAGCAGTGGAGAGGCAAGTGGGGAAGTCTCACACATACCGGAACCGCTGAGGGGACATCCTGGGAGGGGTCGAAGTCTGGGGACCATTTATTCAGATACAGGCCTTGCGGTCCCATAAAATATGGCCCATTTCTGAATATTAGGCTTCTGTCTTCCGGATTATCGAACACAAAGACGAAGTATCCTTTCCCGACGAAGTAGCTTTTCACACCCTCCTTGATCAGGGGGTTCCAGTTTCCCTGAGTCCAATCTTCTACTGACTTTGGTGAAGGCCAGAGGCCTGTGAACTGGCCAATAAGACCTCTCTCTGCCAGGTTCAGTGCTGCTTTACACGTCTCTTCCTCCGAAAGGGCGACTGTGGGGATCTTATCCATCCTCTTGATGAACTTTTGCTGAGCCACCGATGGGGCTCTCTTCGTGCAGGCTTCGATCATTGCTTTGAATGCCAGGACCTCCGCAGGGGGGGAAGCCGAGCCCCCATTGGAGTCCATGTTCTCCGAAAAAGAGTTCCTCAGACCTGAACGCAGTGGTGCAGCAGCCACTGAGGTGCAGTAAGGGTCTCTACGACCAGCAGGAGGGAGCAGGCCCTCTGCGGCAGCCAGGGGCCAGACGGCCAACAGCCTTTTGCGCAGCGCTGGCTAGGTCAGGACCG
>APFE030473518.1:35158-51609 GCA_000404065.3 Pinus taeda | reverse complement strand
TTTTTTTCTGCTTGTACCTACAAAACTGAAATACATTGAATTGCAACTAACTAAAATCTATCTTGCTAAAATGAAAATGTGGAATTGAAATGAAAGTAGGAAAGGACTAATCTATTTTGCTGAAATGAAATTGTAGGAATGAAATGCTAGGCTACGCTTGCAGAATTGAAATTGCGGAATTGAAATGCTAATCTACACTTGCAGAATTGAAATGCTAATCTACGCTTGCAGAATTGAAATTGTGGAATTGAAATGCTAATCTATGAAAGCATGAAATGTCTAATCTACTTTTTTGGAAATGAAATTGCAGAACGGAAATGAAACAATCTACTCCACGCTTGCTTAAATAAACAACTTAACAGAAGGTTGTAGTATAAAATAGAAGAAAAGCAGTAATCACCAATACTCTGACGCTTCCCCAGCAACGATGCCAAAAATATGGTGGGCCCCAGTATTGCAGCAATAATGTTGCAACTCCTGAGACTCCCTTCTTTACTTTTATCAATCCGGTAGTTCGTAACAAACTTGGAAGCGACAGTGCTATATGCACAAGTACTAGCTCTTGCCGCAGCTGTCACTTGATCAGCTGGCACAAGTCCGCTAGGAGCTTAAGCCAACTTCTATGAGCTCTTAGAAGAGGCTTTTAACTGATGGATGAAAGCTAACTCAAAGGAGGCGAATCTACTTGCAGAAAGAAACTGAAAAGCCGAAAGGAAATGCAAACCCTAGCAAACCCTAATTTTACCAACTAGCCCTACTGATGCAAGCAAAAGGATGAAAGCTACTGAAAGAGATGCCATTGATTCTTGGGAAGGTTAAGTGCATGTGTCTAAGCTACTTCTAAAGTGAAATCTGGAAAGAAACATCTTTTTGTATTTTTGAGTAAGTTGGCAGAATTATTGTGCATGTGCTTTAACTGTTTTTGACTGTGCAGAGGTTGATTGGCGAAAGGAAATGGTTGCAGGAGGTTGGGAAGGTGAGAAGAGGTTCTAAGGGGTCCCTAGTACCATTCCAGAGAGTTTCACAGTGACTGGATCTCAAGAAATTGCTTTCGTGAGCCTCTACAGGAAGTCTGCAGGGGTTCTACAGGATGTACTGTAGCTTCTACACGATGTTCTATTGCTTCTACAGGATGTTCCAAAAAGAGGATTTTGGAGGGTTAGTGGAAGAAAAATGGCGGGAAAGTGGAAATGGAGGTTGGATGAGGATGTTAAGGGGTCTAGGACCTGGTGAATGAGGCTAAGGAGCGATTGGATTTGTTCGAGGATGGAGGGAGCAGTGATGCACAAGAATGTAGAAATTAGGGAAAAGTGGGAAAATGTGCAAATGAAGGGAAGGAATCTTGGATTAGGGGTTGGAGTAAGTTGTATGATGGAGGAAGGGTAGGAAGGGATGTATTACAGGTGATCTGCACACAATCTCTCAAAACTAATCAAAGAAAGACTGAAAAAAATCAGAGATCTATCTACTGTGACCTAATCTGACCTAGAAACCAGAATCATGATGAACAACAAGTTGTGAACAGTAAATCATGCAAGACAGTTATGGAAACCTAAGCAAGAACATATCTAAATATGCAAGCATAACTGGTATCAACTTTTCCATCTAAAAATCCAACACTTGCAATTGCATTGAAAAGCAAAACAATGTTTTTGTGGCAGTAAGTATGCCTTGGTCTCAGCTCATGGTCCCAAGGAGGGAGAGGTGAGATCAAGGGTTGCCTTAAGCCTTCTTATTTATACAAATTTAGGACCCCAACAGCCCTCCTAAAATTTACTACCCCTTGCTCGTCTGCCCTTGTGATAATTGATGTGGTCCCTAAGCCTTCATATTATACAAATTTAGGACCCCAACAACCCTCCTAAACTTTAGGAACTCAGCTGCCAAAACTTGCAGTTAACAGCAACTTTACTAGCCCTTGCTCAGCTCCCCTTGTGATAATTGATGTGGTCCCTAAGACTTCTTATTTATACAAATTTAGGACCCCAACATCCCTCCTAAACTTTAGGAACTCGACTGCCAAAACTTGCAGTTAACATCAACTTTACTAGCCCTTGCTCGGTTGTCCTTGTGATAATTGATGTGGTGGCTCTTGAACTTTGAGCTGCTGGTGGAGAATTCAAGGTAAGGGCTCATAAATGAAGGGGACACCTTCCTACAAATCCTCTCCACGAATTTGGCTGCCAAGTTCTCATTTAAACCTTTGATTTTGTCTCCAAATTGACCAAAAAACTACATAACGCACACATTAGACTTGTTGGCATAATGACTAACCCAATTCACTCTATTAGCATAAATATAATAAAAAACATGCAATAAACTAATGAGAATGGTGGATTAAGTCGAATTAGGAGGCTAAATGAGCCCATATAATTACTCATTTCTAGGGCTCATCATCACCCCCCCACTGAACGTGTTGCTCATCCTCTGAGCAACTAATCTATCTCTTCATCTTTGATTGCTTTGACTACCTCTCTCACATCCCAGGCTTCTGAGGTGATGTCCTCTTCTCGGTCAGCAAACCATGCTTGTCTCTCTACTTCTTCCCACTGCCTGTGCTCCTTTTCTTGTAGCAGTTTTGTTAGCGCCTCAACCTCAGCTTGCATCTTGTCCTCTCTCTGCTATTCATCAGATGTTTCCTTGTCTACTGGAGGCCCTTCTTGCTGATGTTGTTCTGCTAAAATGGAGGGCCTATCTTCAGTATGACTTCCCTGTAGTTGTAACTGTTGTTTCAATAGCTCGTTCTCCTCCTGTAGTTTGGTCTTTTGACTGTTTTCCACATGCCTTACCATGGCCAATTCCTTTATTGATTCCTTGAGTTTTTCTTCCAAGTGACCTATGTCTGCCACACCCTTGGACTTGGCAATCCTCATCCAAGTGTGAGTCCTCACCCTTTCTTGCTCTAGTGCAAAGAAGAGTGGTACCGCAAATTTCTGAGGAATTATCTTCCTAGCTTCTAACAGGTTATAGTATGAGCCCAAGCTAGGCTGAGGGCTTGGTTCCAATATTTTCTCTGTCTTTCCTTCTTCCTGTGATTGTTTGGCTGCCTTTTCCTCCAATTTCATGATCTCTTTTAGCTTAGCCTGAGTTTCCTGTAGATAATTCTCATCTTCCTGTAAAACTGTCTTTGAGCCCATCATCTTAATTCTCTCTCTCTAGGTGGAGGTTTTTGTGCGTCCTCATTCGTAGGTGATGGATATCTTTGAAGGAGACTCTTCTTTTGGTTTAGGTGTTGTGTCCTTAATGACAATTGGCTCCTTTGACTATGGCTGGGGTCTGCCTACTTTGATCTGTGTGCTCCTCCTTGCTTTAAAGTACATGGAGGTTTGCCTCTTCCTCTTCCTTTTTGGTGTTGGAGGTATGCTTAAGGTGGCAAGCACGATTATTGCCTCCCTTGCCAATATTTCAGGTGATTTCTCCTCTTGTTGTTCTTCTTCCATGCTTCCTATAGAAGTCCTTGGTGTCAACCGTTTCTATCTGTGGTGCTATTATTTTAGGTTGTTTCTTTCCCTTTTGTTTTTGTGTGTCTGCTTTGTCTGTGACAGCTTTCATTTAGGCTTTCTTGGCCTTTTCCTTCCCAACCTTTTTCCTTTTTCACCTTCTCTGCTTTTGCTGTTGTCTCTTTTTCTATCTCATGCTTAGCAGTCATATCAAATTCCTCTTTTCCTTATGTTCTTCCTCTGTTTTTCCCTCTGCTTGAATGTCTTGTGCTCCCTCATCAATTTTCTTCTCAATTTATTCAATTGGCATGGTGTTGAGTTTGTGTTTTAACCAGAAAAGAAAATGCTCAAGTGGGAAAAAACACAGTCAATCACTGAAGCAGAGGATGACTAAATTTGGTTTTTTCTGAACCCAAGAAGGAATTTTTCACTTGCTCCTTACAACATCAACTAGCGATAATTCTTCTATTTTAAGACTACTATCACCCAAAATTTGATTGTCTGCTTATGAAAGGAAGAATTTTGTTTTTATAGACAGAGCACAGAGATCAAGTTTTCTTCTCAACACACAACCAGATATGCAAATTCAATTTATTTTTTTACACACACAGGTTGGCCTCCACAGCTACATATATCTTCCCTATGGAGAATTTTTTAAAAAGGAAACGTGGAGGAGAATTTTGATGTAGAAAGACTGGGACACTCAATGCAATACACAGGCAAACATTTTACTTCCAATACACAGGCAGATTTTTCACTGATTTTCCAATCTGATGCCATGTTTAATTCACCACCTTGCACAAACAAATCATGCACAAAGAAGTTTTCTTGTGCCTACCTTGTTTTGAGCTTGAAATTCGCCGAAAATCTCGAGTTTTCTTTCTGCACGGCTATTTCTGCCTTTCCCGTAGAAGGCTCTCATTTCCTGTAGAACGAAACTGCACTTCCTGTAGAGCTCAATAGGAGGGATTTTTTTTTAAAAAATGGCAGAAATCTTGCAAAACCAGGCAGGAATCTTACAGAAGACCATTGGTTAGTTGATCTGGAAGTGGTGGACACGTGCTTCAGTTGTGAATGTCATGAAGATGCAGTGAACAAAGAGTGGTGAGAGTTTCAGCCGAGCATCATTTAACTGCAGCGTGATTCGTGTGAGAAGATGAGGTGGCAGAAATGTGCGCGGTCATTATTCAGACCGTTGGTCACTGCTGCAGTGTCATCATGGGACTGGATGTTTTCTGCCTGTGATCCCTTACCATAAGCTGCGTTGGAGTTCAACATCTACCACCACCTGTTTTTTTTTTAATTTCTCATGAATGACTATACACATGTGTTGGGTGACCTCCGAATGAGTGCAATTGAATTGGCTGAGGGTGTCGGGTTAACTTGCTAGCTTCCTGGCTTAATCCCACCATTTCATTCGTTTATGCACTTTCGAGTCATACAGATGCAAATAGAGGAATTGGTTTAGACACTTACCTGTAAGTCGACGTGCTGCTTGGTCCTTTTTGCTGCTGCATGCTCATATTATGTGGATGCATGCTAGTCTATTTGCTGATACATGGCTTATTTTCTGATGTAGGTATCTTCTGGCTGGATCTATGCTACAAGAGCCTGCTTCAACATTCAAATTTGCACCCTCAAGTTGTTGATGCTGAATTTTTACAAGACAGCAACTTGTTTTCTCCATCACTCCCAAACAATAGATCAGATTGACCTGAAACTTTCTGAGCATGCTTCTATCATCGTTATGCACCTCCCATAGAAAAATTGTGGTTAATGGATGTACAGATTTCGAGAAAAACGGAAAATGGCTGAAGATTACAGAGGTCAATTTCTCAGACACCGTGCATTAGAATCGGCTGAAATTGCTTGGGTAGGTTACTATCACCTATATGCATCTCCCCATGAAACAAGTTTTGAAATGGATGCATGGATATGGAGAAAATGAAAAAATGGCTGAAGGTGATGGAGGCTAATTTCCTGGAAACCGTGCACTAGAATTGGCTGACATTGCTCGGGCATGTTGCCATCATCACTATACAACTCCCCATGTAACAATTTCGCAAATGGATGCACAGTTTTCAAGTTAGGGAAAAAACAAATTGCAGTTTTTTGCATAGTAAGAAAAAATGAGCTTGGGCTATAATGAAGACTTGGAATTGATGGGAGAGAGGTTTGAGGATTGTAGTAGGACTTATGAACCCTTTAGGAAGCTATCATGTTCACCAAACTGTCTTTTAAAATCCACTCCGAGCTTCCTATAATTTCTACAGGAACTTCTTGTAGAACACCCAGTTTTTAGGAAAGAAGCACAATGAGATGGAAAAAATAATGGAGAAGGGTGAGGGATGGGAACATGGATGTTTACAGGCCTCATGGACATATTCCCAGCCTTCGGGTCCTCTTTGGAGATCAATTTTGGCTTGTTTGTAGGCTTCTTGTAGAAGACACGGAACTTCCTGTAGAAGGCACAAAACTTCCTCTGTCTTTGTTTTGAGCGATCCTCCTAACCTGCAATGTCCTTGCTGCAACCTACAATTATTCAATGGAAATTAGGTTTATTTTTCTTTTTCTCTTTTCTTCTTTCTTTTTCTCTTTTTTTTGAAAACAAATAGGGCGTCTCATGGAGGTTTTCACCCTAATTGCCTGCCCTGGGCGCCTCCAAGGGAGGTCTTCACCCAAGGATCTTATTCTTTTTTCTTTTCTCTTTTTTCCAACCCATTGACCGCCTCATGGAGGTTTTCAATCAATGAGCCAATCTGAGGCGCCTCGGAGGAGGTTTTCAATCAATGAGCCAATCTGAGGCGCCTCGGAGGAGGTTTTCACCTTAGATTTTTATTTTCCTCTTATTTTTATTTTTTTTCTTTTTTTCTTTTTTTTTTCCTTTTTTTTTTTCCTACCCTACCCTACTTGAAAAAAAATCATTTTCAAGTATAAGAATTCTTCCAATGGAGCCATGTGCAGATTGATATTAGAGACAAAATGATGTGGAGGCTTAAAATGCATGCTTTGACAGGTATCCGGATATTAGAGACCAAATAATTTGACTTTGAAGGGATCAAACATTGCTAAGGAAGAGAGCACTACTGCAACTTAGTGACCGTCTGGAACCATATCTCAATATAGCTCTGATATCCTTGGTCCTTTTGCTGATCTGTATCATTCTCCATATCTTCTTCTATCATAACATTCACATCTTCCTCTCTTTTTTTATTTTTCTCTTGAATACATGGAGGATTTGATGGTAACCATGAGGGAGCTCTCTCAATCTCTGATTTTATTGTCTTTTCTTTATCAAGTGTAGCCCATGGTCCTTTGGTTTCCTCTTTTGAATCTTCTTCTGCTAGATGTGGTCCTTCAACGATATCAATATAATCTCTTTCTTGCAATACTCTTCCGGAGCTATGGTGAATATCATTGAGCTTAGAAGGAGTTGTTTGGACATGTTGTGCCTCAGCATTGTAATTGAGTTGAGCTACTCCAATGTGTGGACTTGGAAATGGTGGCATGGGTAGTTGAGTGAGGGTGTATATTTGAGATGGATGTGGATGGGTTTGTGGTTGGGTAGGTGGTGGAACAGGAGGCAATGGTTGTGGTTGAGCAGGTGGTGGAGGAAAAGGAGCAGGAGGAGTGTTGTACTGAGGCCACCACCCTTAATGAGATACATTCCACTGAGGTTGTGGCTGAGTGTAGAGGTGAAATGGATGAGCAGTTGGTTGGGCATAATATGGAGATGTGAAGGACCAAGGAGGAGGTGTGGACCAGGAAGGATGAACAAGGGGAACCCAAGAATGCATGAAAGTGGCTTGATAGGGGTCGTAATAGGTCTAGGATGTCCCTTGCATCCCTGCTGGTAAGGTATGGGTCCATGTGTCCTCCTTTGGTTCATATAATAGAGTGGTTCAATGGCTCCTTTAGCCCTCTGATATGCAGCTCTGATTCTGGGTAAGGAAGGGCACTGATTTGTAGGATGGTCTTTTTCACAGACAAAACACACTTCTATGGAGTGCAATGGACATTCATTCCTAGGATGCTTTGTAGTGCACCTGGGACAAAAGATAGCCAAAACCCTCTTGGCTTCCTCTTGCTTCCTTTGGATCCACAAGAAACTACCTCATCTCACTCTTGAAATCTTCCATCTGATTTGAAAATTCGTTTTTGGATAAGGTACTACTCCCAACATTTCTATTTGCAGCCATTTTCTCCAGAGGAATGTTTACTTCTTATTCTCCCCTAGAGGTTCTGTTATCTCAAAATCAAGCCCCGGAAGGCTGTAGACCAAGAAGACTTCAAGTAACTGTTTCAAACCAATCTTTTAGCTAAGGCTTAGCCTCCTTAGCTTGAGACGGCTCTCTCAAAGGATTAAAGGTTTTATGATTATGATTAAGATGGCTAACTCTTTGTGAAATAAATAGGAATGAGACTGGTGAAATCAAAATTAACAAGCATCCATTAGGCTTATGGAGTCATATGTCATTTAGCATTAACAGTAGAATTGGATTTGCAATGAAATCAAGGCATTCAGATTTCAATATAAACAGAGTACACCAAACACAACAGGACAGCCTATGAGTATATGAAGGAAATTAGAACACTGCAAGTGATTTCTAAGTAATCAAATACTCATAATACTATAGACAACACGAAAAGACAACAAGAGGAATTCATACATTGAAGTCTCTATGATTCTTGAGCAGCAGAAGCCAATACTGTATTACCAAAAGAAACGGAGTCTTTACATAAGCTTAACAACAGAGCTTTTTTACATAAACTTCCAACCCTTATTACATTTCCCTTTCTCCTATATATAGACCTGATTGAGATTCCTCCTTAAACATTAGGGGAACTCGAAATCTACTTCTAATGACACATGTTTAACTTTTAACTGCCTATTTAATGTAACAAACTTTAACTAGACTTTCTAGAGATCTAAATCAAGTAGGATTGTAACACCATGTTATGCTAATAATAGCCTTGATTACAATGGTTCTCGTTCTTTGACATCTGGTCCCTTTTTAGTTTGGTTGTGGTGGATGTTCAAGGCTCCATGTTTGTCTTCAATGTCACATATTTTCCATTGCCCTGAAACATAGGAAACTACCCATGTTTATCGGTCTTTTATTTGCCTCAAAATATTCGAATCCAAAGAACCATGCCCTTTTTAGTTTGATTATCCAAAATATAACAGATGACCACGTCTTTGATGTGCTGTCAACCTCTTTTATGTATGAAGGCAAAAGCTCTTTCATGTTGTTTGACATATCTTGTATTGTATTAAATATGTCCACTTTATGACAAAAAGTTTAGAGTTTGGATTCAAACGCATGTTTCCTCCACCTGCCTTGACCTTGTTGAAGGTTGATGGCTTCAGATGATCCCTAGTAGATATTTCCTTTTCAAAATTCCCGCTTGTATTTCAAAAACCAGTTGATTGATATTGGATTATAAAGCTTCAGCAATTTTGTAGCGTGCTACGAAACTACTTAGTGTTAGTCATCATCTTCAGCAGTTTCGTAGCACGCTAGGAAACTGCTGTGTTTTTCCAAAAAGCACTGTTTCAGCCCAAAATTTTGCTATTTGATCTCTTTATTGTTTAATCATTCTTTCAACTGCTCCAAGACCTTTCAAAACTTAATGGGAATATTTAATTCTTAAATAAAGATCATACCAAGCAAAACTATCAAAACTTTGAAACATAATCTTACTTGAAGTGAGATTTCTTTATGGAGATTCTTTTTGCTAACTCAACTGTACCTTTAAGTCTTCAATTTGTTTCTTCATTACTTTAATTCCAGACCTGAGGTTTGTATTGAATTTTCTGATAAATTGAGCTTATTTTATGGCAGGAGTAGTCCAGCTACGGAATTGAACACTAAAATAAACCACCTCAGGAATTTGAAATGTTTGGTCCTCCCACCAAGCTTACATTTGGTTAAAGTAAGC
This sequence comes from Pinus taeda, assembly GCA_000404065.3. Classification (NCBI taxonomy): domain Eukaryota; kingdom Viridiplantae; phylum Streptophyta; class Pinopsida; order Pinales; family Pinaceae; genus Pinus; species Pinus taeda. The sequence continues at coordinate 42,226 of APFE030473518.1, read as the reverse complement.
TTCCTTAAGTGAAAATTTTCTGGCAGCCTTTTTCAGTCTAGCAATTTCAAAGTTGGCCAAACTCAATCTCTTTTTCAAGTCTTCTACATTATCTTCTTCTTGAGTGGCAACTGTTTTTCCTTTATCCTTTCTTTCATGAGGTCGTGTCACCTCTCCTGTTTCATCTGCTCTTGGTGGCACCTCCTGTACTTGTTTGAAGTTTCTCGTTATCGGTCTCCTGGGCTTAGAAACAAATTGATCATCTTGATCATCAAACTTGAGTTTCTTTGAGGCTTTGACCTTCTTAGCCTTCTCTTTTCCTGACTGTATCAAATCAGCTTGAACTAGTGGGGACTCTTCAATGTCAATTGCTTGCAATAAATCATTTAAGTCTCCCTTAGAAACAGGGTTTTCTTCAATAGCTATTGACTTACCTTTTTCTTTTGCCACCTGGCTCCTAGTCCTTCTTCTTTGAACTCCTTCACCTGTGCTTGATTCATGTGCAGTTTCTTTATCCTGAGTTTTCTCTTTAAGGGACTGCTGGGGTGTATCCTGGATGATCAGTGGCCTAGTGGATTCCCTTACTTGTTTTCTTGCCTTTAACTTTGAAATCCTCTTGGCTCTTGTTTCTCCTTGAGGACCTGTTGTTGAAAGATCTTTTGCAGCTTGAGGGCTAAGACCGGTCTTGCTCTTGAAACCAGCCATGAATATAAATGTGTCCCAGTATCTGCCTACCCTTTGAAGTTCATGCAGAACAATCAACTTAATCAGGCCATGGTGGAACAATGAAGTCTCACAAGCTTCTTTTCTTAGTTGCACCTTGTCACACATTTTACTTAAACTACGGAATAAGTAAAAAGGCAGATCAATAGATGCCTTCCCTGTGAAATGCAATAGAAGTTTGAAATGGTACGAATACACTTTGTTATATCTTCCTTCACAGGTCAGGTACTTCTGTATACAGGTGAGCAAATGTGCGTATGATTCTTTGACATAACTTCTAGGAACAGACTTGCTCAAATCCAAGTTAATGAATTCCTTCTTTAGAAATTCTTTGCATGGGTTCATGTCAAATTTGAAATTCTTGAACCAATTTTCTTGCCCTCTTGGGATCTCTGTAATTTTGGATATCATGTCTGGTGAGACCTGCAATTCCATCATACCAGCCTTTGAGTTTAATCCTGTAAAATTCAGGGAAAATTCCTTAGCAACTTGTGCATGACCTCCCTGTAGCTTTTTGCAAAAGTTCCAACATCCAGCTTGTTTAAATGCCTTCTCAACCTCTCTGTTCTTCAAGGTTATGTCTAAACCTTCAGGCTCATTTCTCAAGCATTTGCCTGATCTGTGGTCTTTCCTTTCTGTTGATCCCTCCATGAAGATTTAGTGAAATGAAGGCTGAAAATGCTAGCGCTGCTCAAACTCCAAATTATGTCTTGCTTGAATGGCTGCCTCGCTTGATAGCCGCCTTGCTTGATAGCTGCCTTGATTGATGACGATGTTTTTAAATTGAAATCTTGTAGATGTGTTTCTCATACAAGGCCTACAATCAGCATTAAAACTGTACATGCCTGACTTACTTTGGAACTTGCATTCCGTGTGTGCTAATGTACCTAGTGGTTGTAATAATGGAAATAAATGGTTAGGCATGATATGTGGAGTGCATAAACTGACAATGAATGACGCCACCATAGATTAACTTGACAGATTTGATAGTTGGGAAAGATTCGCAGCGGAATGCACGAATCTCCGATTTTGCAGCGCGGTCAGTGTAAAATTTGAATTATGCACTGCGAAAACACCTAAGATGCATTGCACTGCGAAAACACCTAAAGGACCTTTGCGCTGCAAAATTGTTTAAAAGGATTTATGCACTACGAAATCACCTAAAAGGGTTTGTGGCACATAGTAATTTTTTAAATCAAACTGACACATGGCTATGAGATCAGAGATGAATGAGAATGACCTGTGATGAATGAGAATGCATACTTGACTCAAGACCACCTAAGACTCAGAATCTAAGGAAAAAAAAAAATCAAAATTGGACTAGCACCGACCTTTTATCATCAAGCTAGTATGAGAAATTTTGGTATTAGAATTCTTAAGTGATAACAAGTTCTTCAGATATGTCTTGTTGTCCACTTAGGGGTTCTTCTTAATCACAGCCATGGAAGAAGAGAGAAGGTTGGCTGCATGAAGTAGTGGGGGCGTTGTGTAAACAATTTTCTGACTTATTTCTACTCCTACAAGGCATGAAAGGAAATCTTTTTGGTTTATTTTTGTTTTTTTTTTTCTTCTTTTACCTGCAAAACTGAAATAGATTGAACTAGAACTAACAAAAATATATCTTGCTGAAATGAAAATGTAGAATTGAAATGAAAGCAGGAAAGGACTAATCTATTTTACTGAAATGAAATTGCAGGAATGAAATGCTAAGCTACGCTTGCAGAATGGAAATTACAGAATTGAAATGCTAATCTATGCTTGCAGAACTGAAATTGAGGAATTGAAATGCTAATCTACGCTTGTAGAATTGAAATTGTGGAATTGAAATGCTAATCTATGAAAGCGGGAAATATCTAATTTACGCTTGCTGAAAGGAAATGAAAGCAGGAAATGTCTAATCTACTTTTGTGGAAATGAAATTGCAAAATGGAAATGAAACAACTACTCTACTCTTGCTGAAATAAACTATTTAGCAGAAGGTTGTAGTAGGAAATCGAAGAAAAGCAGCAATCACCAATACTCTGATGCTTCCCCGACAACGGTGCCAAAAAGATGGTGGGCTCCAGTATTTCAGTAATAATTTTGCAACTCCTGGGACTTCCTTCTTTACTTTTATCAACCCAGTAGTTCGTAACAAACTTAGAAGTGGCGGTGCTATATGCAAAACTACTAGCTCTTGCTACGGCTGTCACTTGATCAGCTGGCACAAGTCCACTAGGAGCTTAAGCCAACTTCTATGAACTCTTAGAAGAAGCTTTTTAACTGATGGATGAAAGCTAACTCAAAGGAGGCTAATCCACTTGCAGAAAGAAACTGAAAAGGTGAAAGGAAATGCAAACCCTAGCAAACCCTAATTTTACCAACTAACCTTACCCGTGCAAAAAAGTGATGAAAGCAATGGAAATGGATGCCATTGACTCTTACAAAGGTAAAATTCATGTGACTAAGCTACTTCTGAAGAGAAATATGAAGAAAACATCTTTTTGTATTTTTGAGTAATTTCACAGAATTATTATGCATGTGCTTTAACTGTTTTTAACTGTGCAGAGGTTGATTGGCGAAAGGAAATGCTTGCAGGAGGTTGGGAAGGTGAGAAGATGGCCTAAGGGGTCCCTAGCACCCTTCCATAGAGTTTCACAGTGATCGAATCTCAAGAAACCACTTTCCTAAGCTTCTACAGGAAGTCTGCAAGGGTTCTACAGGATGTATTGTAGCTTCTACAGAATGTTCTGTAGCTTCTACAGGATGTTCCAAAAAGAGGATTTTGGAGGGTTGATGGAGGAAAAACGGTGGGAAAGTGGAAATGGAGGTTGGATAAGGATGTTAAGGGGTCTAGGACCTAGTGAATGAGGCTAAAGAGCGATTGGATTTGTTCGAGGATGGAGGGAGCAATGATGCACAAGAATGGGAATTAGGTCAAGTTGGAAAAGGGGGGGAAAATGAAAGGGAAGAAGCTGAGTTAGGGGGTTGGAGTAGGGTGTCTGATGGAGGAAGGGTAGGAAGGAAGGCATCACAGGTGTTCTACACACTATCTTCCAAAACTGACCAAACAAAGACTATGCAAACCAAAGATCTAGCTATTTTGACCTATTTTGACCTAGAAACCAGAAATATGATGAACAGAAGTTTATTGGCAGCAAATCATGCAAGATAACTATGGAAACTAAGCAATAATAGATTCTAAACATGCACTTGGGTTGTTCCTATATGTGTCTGGAATAGTTCTTATCGCTGATTTCAATTCTAACAATCACAGTTTCTTATTGCCGATCTTAACCTTTGATAAGAAACAGAGCAATCTATTCTAGGTAATTGGGGATAGCTTAAAACCATAGAAAAGATTAGCATCTGGAAGATGATCATTCCACTTACCAAACACCACGATACCTACATTCTCATTCTCAAGATTCAACGCTATTCCTTTCACACCGCTGGCAAATTCGACCATTTCCCCAGCTTGAATCTCGTTCAATCCATAGACACATGCAAATAACCATCTCCAACTTGATACCACTCAACCGATCTCATCAACTTGTAGATTGGTGCACAATTACAACTGGTATCAAATCTCCTAACTAAAAATCTAACACTAGAAATTGCATAAAGAAGCAAGAACAGTGTTTTTGTGGCAGCAAGGACACCTTGGTCTCCGCTCATGGTCCCAGGGAGGGAGAGATGAGATCAAGGATTGCTTGATGGAATTTTTGAAGATCTTTTCCTTTACCAAACTATGAAATCAACCTGAAGCATGAAAATATATTTTAATAATCAAAAACAACCTAAGTAACTGTTGAGATTTTCTGTTTGGAGCAAAATAGGAAAAATCTCAGCTGATGACAACAATAGAAATTCAATTCCTAGATTAGCTCCTATATTTGATGTGAGGGAGTTAATGAGGCTGTTAGATTCTCTTTGCTATATAACAGGCAATCATTCGGATGGTTTGCCAAGAGGGTGAGAGTTTTATGAGGTTTTCATTATGTAATCTCATGTTTGATTAATAAATTCCTGATGCCTATGTTGTGTGGACGTAGCCAAGATTGGTTGGGTGAACCACGTTAAACTCTTGTGTTTATGTGCTTGATATTCTATTGTGTGTTTATTTAATTTTGCTGTGCACCTGGACCAACAATTGGTATCAGAGCATGTTGGAGGTGCTGCTTGGAGGAGCTAACTGGAGGCGCTGCGTGCGTGACTGCTGTGTATACCCTGTGCTAGTGTGGGCGTGAACCTGCCTGCGTGTGAATGCATTAGAGCGTTGTTCGCTGTTAGCGCGGCGGACTGTGCTGAGGTGTTGTGAGTTGCTGCGTTGTAATACCTACTGCTTGGAGGGTGATGTCCGGTTGCGGGAGCGCTGAGGTATGTTTCTGTTGTGATTGCTCTCCATGTTATTTCAACATTATATCAACTGCATCCAAGATGCTTCTCTGCCTTCCTGTCGTTCATCAATTTACGCATCTTCTTTAAGCCATCCCACTTCCCAACTGCGGCATAATTTTTTGGAAGGCTCCCGGCACTCTTTACAGAGGAAGTTTTTCGGTTTGAATTGATTCGGCATTCGATCCAGTTTCATATGCTGCCTTACAGTTCTACTAATTGATGTCACTGGATGTTGATTTTATCAAGAAGCCGACATTAATCGTTTGCATTAATGTTAATTTTATCATAATCATTTGCATCAAACACTGATATAGACCTTGCTACGGTTTTTTCTTTCCTTAGTAAAGCAATAACATCGCACCATTGCCACATGAGCAAGACAATCATTTTCCGGAGACATATTTTGTTAAATATACGTAGAAATGATTTTGGATAAATAAAACAATGGGAAGGTATCATGTCAGATAACAACACTGTATTTTGAAAATCGGAGGTCTTATGTTGCGCGGAGGAAAAAGGTGGATGTTTTCTGGCCAGCTAAAGCTTAATGCTGGCGTGGAGGTCTTATGTTGCGTGGAGGTATTTTTTTTTTTTATGGCAGATAACATTCTACCTGTGTGCATAAATATTTGTTTGAGCCAGAAGCTAATAAAACGAAAATATATATTTTTTTTTGGCGATAATCTTAAATATATGTAACTTGCCCAGCAAATGAAAATTTTTAAAGGCAAAGGTACAAAGGCATAGGCATAAAAATTTTGTGTGAAGTGCAAACGGAAGATATTTTGTTTTAAAGGCATAGGCAAATTTTTTTTTTTTTAAATTGCTGGTATTTAAACGTTGGTATTGGAGATTATTGTGTTTTTTGATACAAAATGGCGAAAACTCAAAGTGCCCGGTTTGAAATTGAGAAATTTAATGGCAAGAATAATTTTGAGATCTGCAAGGTGAAAATGCATGATTTGCTTTTCCAACATGGCCTGGCAAAGGCGTTGTTGGGCAAGGCCAAACAGCCTTACAACATCACAGATAGTGAGTGGGCCGAGATGGATGAAAGAGCGATAAGTGCTATTCGATTGTGTCTAACTGATGATGTCCTGTTTAATATTGTGTCGGAGACAACAGCTGCTGGTTTGTGGACGACACTGGAGAAACTGTACATGACCAAATCCTTAACCAATAGGATTCTCCTGAAGCGACAGTTGTACGGTTTGTGAATGAAGGAAGGTACATCGATTGCTGATCATTTAAATGCTTTTAATACTCTTCTTGTGCAATTACAAAGTATAGAAGTAAAAATACCATCCGAGGATAAAGCTATTACTTTATTGTGCTCGTTGCCCGAGTCATGGGATCATTTTGTTACTTATATAAGTCTTAGTTCATCAGAAACTATTGAGTTTGATGATGTAGTTGCATCCTTATTATCGGAAGAAACAAGGAGGAAGTCGCATTCCGAAACCTCTACATCATAAGCTATGATGGTTAGAGGTCGTTCGAAAGAAAGACGCCCCAGGAAGCCGAGTGACTCACGTTCAAAGTCAAAAGGGAAGAAGATTAAGCTAAAGTGTTGGTTTTGTGGCAAATCAGGGCATTTAAAGAAGGACTGCTACAAGCGACAACAGAAAACTTCAAAAGCAGAGTCTTCGACAGAGAAGAAGGAGGCAAATACGACAGATACAGGTTCGATATCTGGTTCAGGTATGAGTGATGAAGTATTATCAGTTAATGTGTCAAATCATGGTCAACATTGGTTGTTAGATTCCGAGGCATCGAACCACATGTGTATCCATAAACAATGGTTTAAAGAATATAAATCAATTAATGATGGAGTTGTGTACATGGGTAATGATGTAACATGTAATATTGTTGGGATTGGGAGCATACAACTACAAATGTTTTATGGGACAACTAGAATATTAACTGATGTGAGGCATGTACCAGACTTAAGGAAAAATTTGATTTCATTAGGAGCACTTGATTCAA